>CABHPP010105810.1:0-39263 GCA_902168425.1 Peromyscus attwateri | reverse complement strand
AGTTCCGCCCATCCTACGTATCTCAGAGGGCTGATATGAAATGGACAGAGTAAAATGAGATAACATATGCAAAGTACCTCATCCAACTCCTGAGCCACTAGGGAATCCCATCCCAAACCACAACAAACAATGTAAAGAATGTTGCTGGAAGAAAGAGTGCAGGGATCATAAAGTATTTAAGACAAGAAAAAGGATGAGGAACAACTGGTTGTTTCAGAGTTTACCCTGTACGCCATCTAATTATGATGATAGCAGGAGTATACATTTCTTTACTATTGCAAGTATTCCCTTTCATTTTTATTGGTAGAAATTTAAGTATTATATTTAGTTTTTTTTTTCTGGTCTAGAAAGACTGAATCTACCTACTCCCATCTCTCTGCAGTAGGTATCACTTACTTTGACAGCTAGAACACTACGACCTGGGATGTGGCCCAGTGGTGAGGGCTTGTCTAGCATGTGGGAGGCCTTTTCAGTTCCACAAAACCCAACCAACCAAACCAATAAACAACAACAGTAACATAATCAAGCTGGATTCAGAGTCTATCTCAGTGATACAACACTTACTTAGCATGAGTTAGGCTGTCACTTAGAATCCAAGCCCTACAACCCAAAGGAATACTTGACTAGACTGAGGGTGTAGCTCAGTGGTTGAGTATCTTTATGAACACAAACAGTAAGTTCATGGCTGATGGATTGTTGTCACTCCACTGAAACCTGTAGGAAGATTATCAGCACATCTTAAGCCTAGTACTTGCTTTATAGGGAACTCATTCTATCTTTTCTCAGGAGACAAAATGGAGAGCCAGTGGATTGATGGTTGACAGTTGAAAAGGACTACAGATGGTACTTAATTATGAATTTTTACTTGGGGGTGCTGAGAAATCAAATTCAGGGCCTTGCCTATGCTAAACAAGTGCTGTGACACTGAGGTACACTTTGTTGCAGAATATTTGTTTACCTATGCAAAGATGTGTTGCATTTGTCTAACTATGTAAAGATGTGTTGTATTTGTTTAATTATGTAATTATGATGTTTTACCTTGTCTGCCTATGGCACCTGATTGATCTAATAAAAAGCTGGATGGCCAATAGTGAGGGAGGAGGTATAGGCGTGACTTCTGGGCAGGGAGAGTAAGTAGGAGGAGGAATTTAGGCTTGGGAGAAGAAAGAAAAAGGGACACCAGGGTCTAGCCAGCCAGACATGGAGGAAGCAGGAAAGTAGGACATACAGAATGAAAGAAAGCTAAAAATCCCCAAGGCAAACATAGATGAATAGAAACAGGTTAAATTAAGCTGAAAGAGCTAATGAGACAAGCCTAAGCTAAGACCGAGCTTTCATAAGTAATAAGACGTCTCTGTGTCATTGTTTGGGAACTGGCTGGTGGGACAGAGAAAGAGCTCAGCTACATTTGATACGCAATGTGGGGCTTGAATTTCCACATAGGACCTGAGAAAACTGAAAAACAAAACAAAACAAAAAACAATGCATGTGGCTTCTTTAAGAGGCACTGCTGAGCACCAGAGCACTTGAGCAGCCAGCACACTAAGCAGAAACAGCAAGGTAAGTAAAAACTCCTGCCACAGTGTGGGCACCAATTTCCTAGAACTGGGATGGATAAATGTAGCTCTTGGTTGAACGCAATTCCTGGTTAACCACAGCTCTTGGCCAGGCTGCAGGCTTAAGGCTCAGCTCTCAGGGACCCAAGGAGGGAGCAGAACAAGCTGCCAGAGCCACATGGTGGAGGGCCTAGATGCTACTTAGCAGTTTAAGGTTTGGCTCACGTGGTCAGAGAATGCTATTGGTGCACAGTAAAACAGGTTTAAGCCACCCCCCCAAAAAAATCTTTAAGCAGGTTACAGTGTGTAGAGGTGCTTAAGAAAGAAAAGAAAATGGGTATAGATAGTCATAGGAAAAAATAGTTTAAAAATAATTAAGTAAAGTCTTTAAAGAAAGTAAAGTAATAGAAAAAGAATAAGCCATGTGAAGATGGGAAGTACACAGGGAGTCTGCATCGTCTATGCTTTTGTGTTGACTTTGAATTTTTTGAATGCTGATAAGAGAATGGTAGCTGCTGAGAGACATGGGATTGTAAAAGGAACTGATAAATTAAAAGGAACTGATATTTTAGGGATGTCTTAACTTTAAAATTGAAGTCAGAAAATGTATTGCATTGGGGGAGAGGAATCCTGTGGAAACAAAAGGCTGTGAATGCCTTCAAACTTAATAGAGATCAGATTTGATCAGAAGAGACCTCCAGAAAATCTTGGCTACAGACATAAAGAAATAAATCAAGAAAAGCTACAAGACAGGTGACATATATATGGATCCCTTGGCATGGGGACAGTTCTGTGACTGAACAACAAATGTTACAACTAGTTTTTCTAGGACTTGACCATTATCTCAATTTTCTCAGAATCCTCTAAAGATGCTGAGGCCCCCAGATAATAGGAAGCAGTCTAGAGAACACACCAGCCACATTCCCAGATGTGGGGTGGGTGGTTTTTGGTTGTTTGGTGGTTGTGGATGTCTGTCATCATTTAGGGGGAGATGTAAGAATATAGGATAAAAAGACAACTGTTAATCTCAAATATTTTACAGTGGTATGGATTTTAGTATAGTGATCCAAATTTAAAGATATTTTTGATTTATTGTATATATGTTTCTACTCTTGTTTAAGATATTGTACCTATGTAGCTCATTTAAAAATGTAATGTATAATTAAGAAATACAGATTAGTAGTTAGACATCTATAATAATCATAGATGTAGTCATATTAGGTGCATTTTCAAGGTTAAGCAGATATATTTTAGAAAGATAGACAATCTTCAAATACTTCAGAGACCTACAGAATATGGCAATTAAGATGTTTTAATAACATAAGGTTTTTTCATGACCGTGAAACATGTCTGTTCCTGGTATTACCAATCTACTTCAAAGATGATGGTCATTGAAGAACCTCCACATGGAGTTTGCTTTCTATGTAGCAAAGCTAGCCATGTGGGCAAGAAACTGCTCTTGCCTTACTGCTGATAGTATTTTGCACAAACTGCCCAAGGAAAAAAGCTACCTAACTTTACCAAGACAAGGTAGGACAATCCTTCAAAATTCCTGCTTCAGAGAAAAGTCTGTCAGATATTCTAGGCCTGTAGGCTGAAGATGAATGCTCCAACATTGCAGAGGAACCTTGGGTGACTGTCCAAGCAGTAGGATGTTTCTGTCATTTCTATAGTTTTGGATGTTGCTTGCACTGCACTTCCTGTTTACTCAGGTAATGTTGTATCCTCAGACTCTGATAGAGTTGAAGATGAGAAAGTTATAGTTATAGTTTTCCTTGTTACCAGATTCAGAAAAAATTTACATAAGAGATGCAAAGTTTATAAGGTTGAGAAACATAAAAGTTTGGATTGTTTATCTAAAAACATGTTTTGAGGTCTAAAAAGATAATTTTGGGTCGGTAAGATAAGTTAGAATAAAAAGTAAATTAGGTACAAAACTTTGAACTCACCAAGATAGAATAGATAATGGAGTATTTCTCTTAATTTGCCAAATACAAATGGACTATATATTATATGTAATTCTTACTTGATAATTGTTCTTATTGTATGTAGTCTTACTATGTTAAAGCCAAAACCTTTCTTTTTATTTAGACAAAAAGGGGGAAATGTTGTGGAATATTTAACTATGCAAAGATGTGTTGCATTTGTTTACGTCATAGAATATTTGTTTTACTATACAAATGTGCTGTTTTTTTAAGTTGCCTGCATGAGGCACCTGATTGATCTAATAAAAAGCTGAAGAGCCAATACTGAGGGAGGAGGTACAGGTGGGACTTCTGGGCAAGGAGAGTAAGTAGGAGGAGGAAATTAAGCTTGAGGAAGAAAGAAAATGAGATGCCAGGGAGACGCCAGGGGCCAGACAGCCAGACATGGGGGAAGCAGGAAAGTTGGACATATGGAATGAAAGAAAGCTAAAATGTCCCAAGGAAAATATTAAGTTAAAAGAGCTAGTGGGACAAGCCTAATAAGAAGTCTCTGTGTCATTGTTTGGGAGCTGGCTGGTGGGACAGAGAAAGAGCCTGGCTATAGTACTCCTGAGTTTCTAATAAAGTACTTGATATTTTCAAAGTACTTTAAAGGCAGTTGAACAGTAGAAATATATTCATGAAAAGAATGTATAAGGACAAAACAGCTGGATTGCTTACAAGCTTTGATCTGTGTGTGATGGCTATTCTTCATTATCACCTGGACTTGACTGATAACCATCTAGGAGACTCTAGGTGTGTTGGTGATGCTATTTCCAGAGATTGATTGAAGGGGAAAGATTCACTAGGGCTGTGAGAGAAACCATACCACGGGCTGGGCACCCAGACAGAATACAAAGGAGAATGGCATCTGAATGGCAGCATCCTTTTCTCTGCTGTCAATCATGCTGTGAACAGCTCTGCCCAGCTGTGCTTTTCACACCACGATGGATGGACAGATACCTTTGAAACCATGAGCCTTAATAAATCCCTCCTCCTTTAAATCATTTCTTTTTTTTTTTTGGTTTTTCGAGACAGGGTTTCTCTGTGTAGCTTTGCGCCTTTCCTGGAGTTCACTTGGTAGCCCAGGCTGGCCTCGAACTCACAGAGATCCGCCTGCCTCTGCCTCCCGAGTGCTGGGATTAAAGGCGTGCGCCACCAATGCCCGGTGAAATCATTTCTTTCATATATTTGGCCACAATAATTCAAGGAATAACTAACACATTATGTATGTTTAATCAGACACAGTCTAATCTTTTACTTTACCCAAACAAGCTTCTCCTCAGTGCATTGGCACTCCTCAAAGACAGTTATCTTTTTCCTCTTTATTTGACTACTGAACTTTTTGACAGCCTTTGAATATGATTTTAGGTTTCTGTAGCCATTACAAGACTTAAAAAAAAATCTCTTAAATATAGTAGTTGCCAGAAGGAGAAATGATTAAGAAGAAATGTGAAGGGTATGATAAATGATGAGAAGTACCATTATGTCTGTCTCAGATAATATAAATGGAGAGAGAGGAGATTTAGTCAAACTTTGAGTCTAAAAGGAATTGCATGATTATACAGCACCCTGCAGGTAACCCAGCAGGGAGGAATGGTGGCAGTTGTTTACATTTGAAGGCATTGTCACAGAGATGACCCAGAAAACCCAGCCTTCAGAGGACATTTGTTTTCTCCAAGCCATGTCTCAGGGACCTGGGGAAAAATGAGGACATACTTTGAAAAAAAAAAAAATAGCACCTACATTGATACACTGATAACGTTTAAATAGAATGACTTTCCTGAATTTGTGTTTATAATGATGTTTTTTCACCCCCTTCTCACGGGAAAAGGGACCAGTGCTCTGTGTACTAAAGTTTCAGGAACCAGAGATGGCTTTGGGAAACAGGCCCCAGATTTTCTAGATTCACCATCAATGGCAAAGCTAGAGGACTAGTTGGATACAAATGAGGAGAGGTTGGTGGATCAAGTTGGGGAGGCAGAGCATGAGCTGTTCCATTAGGAGGGGCAGTCAGCGAACTCTCCCTTGGAAAAGCGGGAAGCAGACTCAGGATGTGTGAAAGGAAAAAGCAGAGTGGGACTCTCAAATTCTGGAAGGAGAAGACGGCTTCCGATAGCTTCATCTTTGTCACGGGATACGGTCTTTCAGACTGTCATTTCTCCATTGTAATCGAAAGGAACAAGCCTCATCCCTCAGAAAGCAACTGAAAATCAACTTCATTTCATGAACCTGGCTTCAATTTCATCTGTACATTTCTGATTTATGTACGACTGATTTTGTGTTTTCCTGGTTCACTTTTTTCACTCTTCCATTTTCTCTCTCTCTCTCTCTCTCTCTCTCTCTCTCTCTCTCTCTCTGTGTGTGTGTGTGTGTGTGTGTGTGTGGTGTTATTAGAGACTGCATAACTATGCAAGAACAAACAAATGCTTGATCTACCCTTAAAGGAGGTAGACAGTCAAGGGGATGAACATGATCACAGTAACGATGTAATGTGTTGCAAACTGACAAGCCCTTCTAAACATTACTGCTTCCCTCTGAAATTCAATCACATGGAATTCCTTGGAAGACCAAGTCTATATCTACTGGCCATGTCATGCTTCAGTGTCTCCACCAAGCCTGTGGTACCTGCCCGGACACACACACTCTTTGCTTTCTTCTTCCCTTAAAAACTCATATCTAACACTCATCTCAACTATGACCCTGGGAAGCTTTTCCTGCCCTCCTAGTCGTATGCCGATGATCACAAATATCATGCCATGTCGTTAAAGTACCTTGTGTTACATGGTCTATTTCATTGGCCATCTTGACCTCGATGAAGAGGGGTGAAAAACTTGTGTAATGGCAATCTTATTCCTTTATCTCTTATGTGTGCAAGTATGTGTGTATGTACACATGAGCAACCATTTATATGTGTTTCTGGCGAGTGTTCCTGGTTTTTGTAAGGAGAAGAAACAATTAACACTTGTCTAGTTTATAATGTATCGGGAAGATTCTGAATTTAAAGGGTTTGCCCACTAGATTAGGCCTAACTCAGGGCAGGCAACTACAGGGTCTATGTTGAAGTTGAAGGGCCCACAAAGAAGGTGTTAGTGATGTATAGCAGACAGGAACTGGTTGAAATTGCTGCAAATATGGCTCTAATCAGGCCTTTCCTGTCAGTCTCTTCTAGTTTCAGTGAGCAAGATAAGGCCAGAGGAGGAGGATATTGAAAATGATGGTTTTATTTCGTGGGACACAAAGCAATGTGATAGAATATTAAAATACCTTAGAGTGAAATGTTCGATCATTTCATGTTGGAAACCTAATAGGAGTGTTTGGCTCCCTGTGGCAGAAATTACAGTTTTTCTGTCTCATTTATTATGCTCTTTTTTTTCAAAGTTCCCTCTACAAATTCCTTAAATTCAGTTTTTTTTTTCCTGCTGCTTTGTCTGGATCTACTGTTGACACAAGCTAGTTTTCATCATTTGAAACCTCACTCACAAATCTCTTTCTTCAGTCAGTGACCTGAAAACTGACAAACCTTTCTAAACATATTTTCGTTTATATCATTTTGTGATGGTTTTCCCCATCATACTCTCTTAATTTTTTAAAATCCCCTTTCCATGTGGAAGTTTGTATAACGTCTAGTGCCTGCCTATTAATTTGTATCAATTTACAGCATGCATTTCAGTATAATGTGAAATGTTTATTTTTAATGTTCATACTCATAGATAATGCATAGTATCAAGTTTTAATATAAATAATTAACATATTTATTCATCGTTCACTACCCAAATCCTTCATGTTTATAGCCTGTAACTCGAATATTTGGTAGGATTCATTAAAATCCATCACCCAAAAATATTATTTGTGACATCTGTGCACATATGTGAGCAAGACATATTACTAAGATATTTTAGGAAAACTTGCAATAAAAAGAAAGGAAATTTCTTACTATTACTTAAAAGCCAATTAAATATTCTTTGGAGAATATAATGTTGAAAGCTGTTTCTATCAAGAAGAGAAAAAAAAAATCACACTAACCCCCTCCCCCCAATATTTCAGCTTCAGTAGTACATGTTAGCTCTTAAAATGAAAATTTTCTTAATTATTATCTAGGGGACCAAAACCTGTTTATTGTTTAGTAAAAGCAACTGGGTTTTAAAAAAAAATGTGACTCATAATGAAATTTTGCATAGAGGTATCTTTTTTAAAGTTTATTTATTCATTCACTTTTTGTTTTGGTTTGGTTTTTGAAGCCGGGTCTTGTTATATATCCTAGGCTGCACTCAACTTGTAATCCCCCTGCCTTAGACTCCTGGGTGCTGGGATTATAGATATGCACCACAACTCCTATCTTAAGTGGAAGTAATTGAACTTTTGTTGTTATTATTCATAAGAATGGGGAATATCTTTTAGTCTTCCCTGTCACACCCCTTATTTTTGTAGTTCTTTACAAAAGCGTGAGCCCAAACATGCCTGTTGAATTAGTTACTTTTCTGTTGTTGGGATAAAATACCACAAACAAAATCTATTTCATGAACAAAGCATTTCATTGGGCTTGCAGTTTCAGAGGGACAGTTCAAAATGGTGGGGAGCATGGCAGCGGATGGCCAAGGCAGGAAGGTGAGACACCATCTCTTCAGCCAAAAATGGGAAGCACAGACTTAGAATTGGGGTCAGGATATGAACTATCAATGCTAGCCTCAACTGACATAGTTTCTCCTGCAAAAGCTCCACCCCCTAAACATTCTACATTCTACAACGTCCCCAAACAGCACCACTAACTAAGGACCAAATATTCAAGTACATGAGTTGATGGAGGACATTCATCATTCAGACCACAGCCATCTTTGTCTGGCTCACTCTCCTCCAACTCCATTACGAAGGTGCTTTACTACAAGTGCCAGAAGACTTTGTAGAAAGAACCTAGGTTTTGGGGTTACATGCAGGTATATTCAAATTGTGACTCTGTAAGCTAGCTTTTGGAATTCTCTGAGCTTCATTTTCTATACATATTATGAAGAATATCCCTGTCTGTCTCAAGGCATTGTCTCATGCACTTATACCTAGTATGGTCCATGATGTACAGGGCATTCTAGAAATTCCTCCGTGTGTGTGTGTGTGTGTGTGTGTGTGTGTGTGTGTGTGTGAAAGCACCATCCACCAACACAGTGAAAACAGTCTAAATAATTACAACCAAGCTCACAATAATGTAACTACACAGGAAAAAAAAATGGTCTTTAAAAAAGAACTCAGTAGAGAAATCAGACTGTCAGTCAATGATAACACAAACTTTTAAAACATAATTAAAAAGTGTTTCAGAGTAAGGAGATTAAAATCTGTAGAGACCAGGAATGGGTAGTCCCTCACAGAGCGGGGAATCCCGCCACATTGGAATGGCCTTGGAGAAATCACTACTCCTACTGCAACTGAGTCGACTCTATCTCAGGAGGCAGCACTCAGCTTCTGCAGGAAACAGAGAACTCTTCAAAGCCCACCCAGGGCTTTCTTTATCCTTTGCTGCTCCTGGGATTTGATATATTCTGGAAGACTAGTTTTAATTATTGCTTTGGTCCCTATCTCTTGAAGCCTTGGTCAGGCACAATATCCGTTGATAGTGCTGTGCTGACTTTTTATTTAGGTCTCCAACTCAAACTAAACACACAAAATGCCCTCACAGCCTTCACTGAGATATGCTGTAGTCCAAGTCAGGCTGGGGAGGAACTCATTTGTGGCATGAATAAGCTGCTGATGTTAGCTACAGCCCAGCACCATCGGGTCCTTTCCTGAACACTCCATCCATCTAAGATGTGTCCTGGCCAAAGATGTCGTATCTAGCTGCTGCAGCTGTATTTCAGCATCACTCAACCAGGGCAGATAAGGTTAATATCTCAAAGTTCTTGAAAGGCATGCTGCATGTCTCTCAGTATAGCGGTCTTACACTCTTCTGTTCAGATCCAAAGGGCTACAGTGTAAAGTAGGGGGTGGCGCACAGAGGAAGAAAGACAGAAGACATTTGGACAGATAAAGATAAGGAGGCTCCCAGAACAGATACCCACTAAGGCCCCAGTGTAGTGAAAGGAGATGCCATTCAAAAGGTGTGGTGTGGATTCATGTAAATGGGCCCCCTACGTGCTAACTTATTTGAGAACCCTATTTTTATGTGCAAATAAGTAAAATAGTTGAAAGAACTCTAATTTAGAAAGGAACAAATGATTGAAAGGACCCAGGAAAGAGAATCAGAACTTTCCTAATTTCTGCTCTTGAGCTAATTTATTATGAACTTAATTTAAGGCACAAATGTAGAGTGAGGTGCACCACAGACCAGAATCCCAATCTCCTTGTGATTATTGTAATTATTGATGCTGTTATCACTAGTCACTACTGAAAAATAATTCATTGTTTTCTATAAAGTAGTCTATAAACACACTCACATTAAAAGTTGACTTGAATACACATTTTGCCAAAAATGATCTGTAGACGGTCAATGTGCATAAAAAGGATGATTAATATTATCATGTACTAGGTACATGTATAAGAACATCATGATTAAAAAATCACTTCATGCTCGCTAGACTGACTGTGTGCTGTATGGTGTGGAAGATGAGGAACAAAATCCAAATTTTCAGCTTTGGATGAGTGAATGTATTAAGTATATAGTAAGCCAAAGTAAAAGCATAAATAATAAGACAGACACAGAGCGTAGCTAGAGTTTTCCTGCCTGGCCCACAGTCAGGACAAATCTCTCTCACCTGCCAGTCCCACAGCCGCTCAGACCCAACCAAGTAAACACAGAGACTTATATTGCTTACAAACTGTATGGCCGTGGCAGGCTTCTTGCTAATGGTCCTTATATCTTAAATTAATCCATTTCTATAAATCTGTACCTTGCCACATGGCTCATGGCTTACCGGCATCTTTACATGATGCTTGTCCTGGCAGTGGCTGGCAGTGTCTCCTTCCACCTTCCTGTTCTTTTTCTCCTCTCTGTTAGTCCCGCCTACACTTCCTGCCTAGCCATTGGCCAATCAGTGTTTTATTTATTGACCAATCAGAGTAATTTGACATACAGACCATCCCACAGCAGTGGAGGGGGGAAAAAGGAGGGAGAGGGAAATGGAGAGAGAGACTATGATTAAACTGGGCATTCAAAACATCCAGCAAAAATTGACTAACAAAGTCCTGTTGGGCAGTCAGCTGGAATTCCCCACGGAGTCCTGGGCAGCACAGTGTCTCCTCTGGTGAGTCTTCCAAGTAAAGAACAAATAGCAACAGATAGAGATCCCCTCATCAAACCAGGGCTGCACAACCTCCAGCAGAAACTGACTAGGGCAGTGGAAGCCGTCAGCTGCAGTTCCCAGTAGTTTTCGTTCCATGGCTGAGCTTCCCATGGCCCAGTGTCCAGCTTCTCCTTCCTGCTGCAGGTATTTTTAATACCATGGGGTACGCAACAGTAATGTTTGTTGGACAGAGTTTGTCTTCTAGCCCTTCTCAAGGGCACAATACAGAGGTGGGGGAGCACACTCCCATTCCCCACTCCCCACAGGAAGCTTGCAGGACACTTTGAGACCAACACACTTGGTTAGAAGTGCAGGGGAGCAAGCTCACTTCTAGAGCTAGATCCTCAGCGACTTCATAGAGCACAAGGCAGCTTACTGATCTAATATAACGGACTTCACGGGGTGTCATACAAAAAGCGGCTGCCGGCATGGTGCCTCATGCTTGTGAACCCAGCATGTTTACAAGCACGTGGGAGGCTGAGGCAAGAGGGTTGAGTTCAAAGCCAGCCTCAACTACAAAGTCAGTTCAAGGCAAGCCCAGGCTACAGGGTGAGACCCTGTCTCAAAAGCAAATGGTGTGCGTGTGCGTGTGCGTGTGTGTGTGTGTGTGTGTGTGTGTGTGTGATGTGTGTGCATGCACATGCAGAAATGGAAACACATGTACCTTGCCGATGAGAATTTAAAATGGTGTAAGTCACTGAGAAAACAGTTCTTTCTAAAAACGTTAAATGCAGTTCCCGCATGAACCAGTAACCTCTTGGCACAGGATCTCAAAACTGAAAACACCTACCGAAATATTTGTATACAAATGTTGATTCCAGTTCCACTAACGAGAGCCCGAAGCACAGGGCTGGACTCCTACTCTCCCTAAAATAAGCCGAATCCCAGTCTCTTTATTTCTGTGACAGTGTATAAGCCACTAAGGAAAATATTTTGGTAACAGAGTCAGGACAGGGGAAAAAAAAAAAAAAAAGACTAAAAGACGACAAGGTGCCTGCTCCCCCCTCCCCTCTGCCACACAACAGTCCCATCCTGTATTGTTTCAGAGGGCCACTGACTGTGATTGATAAAGGGAGAAACAACCCAGGGAAGGAGAATGGAGGAAAATCTAGAACGAACAGGTGTAAAGAATGCAGCTGCAGCCTAGCTTTCTTAGCTTGCCCTTGTGTGCAATCGAGCATCTGGACAAAAGCAAAGACATCCGAACAAACGGGACGAAAGGAAACAAATGCTTGCCGTGGCCTCTGCCTTCTACAGCGACCAGTACGCCAGTGCAAAGTACAGAAAACCTTTAGTGAGCAGAAAGCGTTTTCTGAGCATGACCTATAACCAAAAAAAAAAAAAAAAAAAAAAAAAATGAGGACGCTGTTTCCGTTTCTAAACAGTCCTTCCCGTTCTAGTCCCATCCGATGTCTGATTTCTGGTTGTGGGCCAGTTGGGACCACTAGGCTTTCTAAGCACAACTTTAATGGTTTCTTCTTCGCCAAAACATTTTGAATGAGTTCCTCATGGTTTCTCAATGAGGTCATGCATCTGACCTCACTCAGAGCTGTCTGCACCTGTTCAGACACATTGTCTATGACCATGTGAGGTTAAACTGGATGTTTTTGTCTGCCTTAAAAATTTTACTTTTTTTTTTTTTTTCTGAGACAGGGTCCCTCTGTGTAGCCCTAGCTATCCCGGAACTTGATTTGTAGACCAGACTGGCCTTGAACTCACAGAGATCCTCCTACCTCTGCCTCTCAAGTGCAGGGATTAAAGGCATGAGCCATCACCACCCGGCTTCTGGCTCAAAAATAATATCAGGTAATAGCAGCTACTTTAGGTATCTCATTTAAATTTCTTACAGTGTTCAACAATGAAAACATTCAAGCGGAGAGATTGGAGATGGGTAGCAAATAAAACATATAACTTATGAAGGTTGTAGGTGGGACTTGGACCCAAGCATATTGCGTGTTCAAACTTGTGCATTTGGGTACAAGTCTCACTTTGTATCATCTACATCTGCATGTAATCCCTGATTCCACCTCCAAAAAATGGCTCCTTCACTGGCTTTTGCTTTTCTCTAACATTCCCAACCCTCTGGGAATGTCAGAATCATATTCGTTTGAAGTCTTATAAGAGAGCACAGGTTTTCTGGCTGAAGTAGCCTTTTGTCTTTGCACAGTCCTCATTACCACACATATGACCAATAAGATCACCCTGCTAAGGAGGGCAGGGATCCTGTCTAATAGATGTTGGATCTATGACCTTGTCTAGCACAGTATCTTGTTCACAATAGTTATTCAATAATTATTTGCTCAATCTTTCTTATAGATTACCTGCCAGGAAATATAATATTGTTATATGGATTCATTTGTTCACATTCTTCATAAGAGCCAGTTTCATCTCTTCAATCTTTGACTAAATGTACTTTCTTGATGTCGTGGGAGCATTTAAGCAAATAGATTGAACATTAGAAAAATAATTCTTCTTTTTAACATATGACTAAAGTGCTTAAAATACTAGGTGCTAAAACTTATTTTTATCCGACTGCTTACTTGAACCAACATTGAGACTAAAGGGAAAAGAAATTACCGTATGTGAATCTGTTACTTTAAACTCCTTATTCTCATGAGCTTCTTGATAGGTCCATATAGAGAAATTAATTTACAGAAGTAGTCAGCATAACTGCTAAAAAATGCAAGCTTAAATCGCTATGCACTTATTCCTTCGTGTGACTTCTGCATATTTCAATATTCAGTTCATCACCTTTAAGGTTTTCAAATTCACCAGCTGGAAGACTACGATTCAGACTCTCCCACAGCACTAAGAATAAACTGATGCTATTGAAAATAAATGAGTAAGCATATTCTTAGCTAAATTGTTTTCTCATGTGACACATACTACTTAACTAACTTTTTCTTTGAGATTGTTCATTTATCATAACCGAGTTGCTTTGGACATCTGCATCTTCACAAACAAAAGCAGGGTCTTGTTGGAAAAGATCCGGTAGAAATAAAATAACTTCTTCTGACGGTGGTACAGGCCTGGAATCCAAGTTACCACGGAGACTAAAGCAAGTACAATGGCTGACTGAGCTATAGTGAGTTCAAGGCCAGCCTGGGAAACTCAGACTCTGTTTCAAATTAAAACCTTAAAAGAGGATTGGATAAACAGCTCAGTGGGAGCATGCTTATCTAGTATGCTCAAGGCCCTAGGTTTTATTTCCAGTACTAGAAAGCAAAACAAAAACCCTAGCAACATCGCTCTATGATCTGGTTACAAATGAAAGAGGAGGCGCTATGGATTTAGCTAAAAACGTTGCTTCTTTTTGGGGGGGGGCACAATGAAGGCCCTATAATTTTCAAATTAAAATAGTTCGTTTTTCAATATGATCTTATTCATGGGGAGCTCCTAACACCACACTTCAAATCCCTTCTGTTTAGTTTAGAGTTGATGGTATTCTTCGTGTGCTCATCTCAAAATCTCTCAGAGTCCAAAGTGTCCATGCAAAACCATCAATCTCAGAATGTGTCTAAACACCGACTCTGAGACAGGCCGCAATTTACTGTTCTCTGTGACAGACAGATAGCCGGGGGAGCCCCACCATTTAACCCCAATGCTTTCTTTGGTGGTTGTGGAGAGGAAGTTTTTTTTGTTGTTGTTCTTATTGTCCTGTCATAAAAAGGCTACAAAATCCATACATATATAACTGTATGTGCAAAAAAACAATACTAGGCATAAGTATTGTGGCCACCACATGAAAAATAAAAATAATATTCCATCAACATAATTCACAAAGAATCAACACGGAGAGACACCTCCTGATTTTGTAGCCAGAGTTTGTAAATCCCTATATTTATTCTATTTGGACACGGATGCTACTGGTCATATCGTTATCTTGAGCAAACAAGTACTAAATTGTAAAAAAGACTCATTGTCCTCTTCATAGGTGTCCAGATATTCTAATGTTAGACTGACCTTTGAGTCATTATTTCATAAATTATGAAAGACATTCAACATTTAGCCTGGAAGTCAGGCTTGAATGAGACTCGCCAAACACTTGCTAGCAGCATCAGTGAAGAGGAGTGGAGAGGTAACCTCTGAAATGTCCACCTAGGATATGTATAAACTTTTCAGAATTTATTATTAACGTCTGCTATTTATTTATTGAAGCTCCGACAGTACAGATATTTAATTATTTCTTACTGTAAAAGTCACACATAGGCTGGCGGTGGTGGCGCACGCCTTTAATCCCAGCACTCGGGAGGCAGAAGCAGGCGGATCTCTGTGAGTTCGAGGCCAGCCTGGGCTACCAAGTGATTTCCAGGAAAGGCACAAAGCTACACAGAGAAACCCTGTCTCAACCCCCCCCCCCCAAAAAAAAAGGTCACACACATAAATATAACAGGTAGGACAGACGCCACCGAGCTTGCCTACCACAGTGCTAAGTAAACACAAATGTGTTGGACACTTGGTGAACACTGTATTCAACTCTTTCGTCTTTTGAAAAAAAAAAAAGAGATTTGTTTGCTTTTATGTGTATGAGTATTTTACTTGCATTTATGTGTGTGCACCACAAGGGTGCTTTGCCCACAGAGGCCAGACCAGGGTGACAGCTCCCCCGGAACTGGAATTACAGCAGTGTGGATGCTGGGAATGGAATCTGATACTCTGTGTGTATGTTGGGGGTGGGGGAGGGATGCTCTTAACTGTTGAGCCGCCTCTCTAAGTCCTTTACTCAACTCTCTTCTTGACAACAGAGCTTATTTGGATAGGACTGAAATTTCCACAAGTTCTACCAGACCATACCCCCCCCCCCACACACACACGCTCACACTTAATATCTTTCTGGTATTTTTGTCTGTTTGTGTCTTATAAGAAAATGAGCAGCTATGCCTATGGGATACCACTCGACAGGAGAATATGTCTGTGCCATGGATCGGATACTACCTGACTCTAAGGCTATGTCTGTGCCGACACAGCCTTGCACCCGCCTATCTCTGTGATGACGATCTTCCATCCCCAGGTCACTTTCCACCAGGAGCCCACTTCTCCATCAGTTGCAATCTGGAATACGTGTAGGGAGATGGAAGTGGCTGAGGTAAGTCAAAGGCTGAAGGTAAGCAAGCTTCAGTGTCTTCCTCAACTGCTTCTTAGACATAATCACCTCACAGAAAATAGCACACACACACTGATGCCTGTGTAGGGTGATCTGGTGCACTTCACCTAATAGACCAAACATGAACTAAATCCTGAACTTGTAGACAGGCAGCATATTGATATACTACAAATGGATTTAACCCCCATCAGAGAACTATCTAAAATGAGTTTCAATTTCATATACTATTTATAAGAACTATAGACCTGAGGAAATGTACTTGCCTGAAAAACCAATGGGTTTACTAATTTCTACATATACATGTCCTTTGATAGTTCATGTCTTTGGGAATTTTAATTCTAGAGCAAGTAAATATTAGAAATATTCACGTGGCTTAGCTCATCAACTGTGTAATTATCACCGTTAGCTTTGTGATATTTTAAGTTCATCCAGAGTCCCTGTTTCTTTTTGTGTGTGCACTTGTGTGCTTGTGTGCATTACAATCTGACCTTTAAACTTGGGACTTGCTATAGAATTTGTTTATGTTATGTTTCTACATAAGTTTAGATAATTCTTAAGAAAATGCCACAGTCCCTGTATTGGAGATATTTTATTCAAAAAATATTTTTATACACAATATCTTTTATCATTTTAGGGGACCTTCCCTGTAATAGGACACCAAAACTGTCCTTATCATATGCAAAATGACTACATATAATTTGTCTTAGGAATGTTGTGGAAACTCGAAAGTCACATCAGGAAAATGAATTTGTGATATAGTTGGAATGTGCATTTTGGTGAACTGATTAGAAATTTTGATCTTGATATCTTTTAGTCAGAAGAATTCCTTTCAGATATAGTAAAAATTAAAATGTGGGTTTTTTTTTAAAGGCAAGACCAAGCTCAAGGTAGCTGATAATGGATATTAAATCTCGTGTTTTGAAAAGCAAGTGTAGGCATGCCAGTTAAAACCGGAGCTGTGGATGGAGAAGCAGACTGCATCTTGTTTGCTTATGAAACACATTTTGGTTTTCATCCTTGCTCCCTTTGCATTGTGGACGTTTGTGTACCTCTCCCAGCATGCACTGCCCATGTCCTCACCCTTACCCTTACCTCGCCTTCATCTTGTCCCAGACACTCACTGGGGCTTTGGGTACCAGGACTGACCTTTCTCTTCCTTACTCACTTAGAAAAAAGCATGAAGGGCTGTGAGTTCTCCCTCAGAAGTTTTGGCTTTTTTTCAAAAATAGTAATAAAAAAAAAAAAACCGCACAATTTCAAATTTCTTTCATCTGCTCTCATTATACACTGGAGCACCTTGCCAATTATTTCGTTTCTTCAAAGATTAAAATGTTTTTCCTTCCTAAGTAGAAGGGAAACATTTTAATAATCATAGATTAGGAACTTCAAATAATTTCTTGGGGAATAAAATGCTAACTAAAAACCAGTTTGATAAAAAATTATTTATTTCTTAGAGTTTTATGCGCAATTGAAGAGTTGCATCAGAGAGATGTAAAGATAGTCACAGTAGGGTATTTATCGTTTTTTTTTTTGTTTGTTTTTTTTTTGTTTTTTTTTTTTTTTTCCACTGTAGCTCTCTTCCTTAAGTGGAAAGGTAAAAGAGTACACTTGGTAGTGAACTTGCCGTTTCAGAAGAAGCAGCTCTGTTAACATTCATCTCTGTAACCATTTTTACTGTATTCATCACCAGAATCTAAAAATCTAAACATGAATTTTGTTAAGTATGTTTAACAAGTTATTAAGTGTGTGAAATAAAGCAGAGTAAACATAGGTCCCTTATGTATACTCATTTTTCTTGCTATGTTTTACATTTCAAAAACTATATCTAGTTTTCTGCTGTGGTGGATTGATTACAGAATGCTCTGTGTGAGCTACTGTGTCCCAGATGGGGGCAGGTCTTGAGGACCAGTGGGCCACCGGGGCAGGGGACCTTGACATTTCTTAGCCTAGCTCCATGTCCTGCTCCTGGTCCTCAGATGCCATCCACCGGTAGCCATAGAATGATCTCTACCCCTAAAATGTAGTTTAGACAGAGGAAAAAAAAAAATCAAGTGTATCCCAGTCTAATTGTGTTCTTGTTTGAAAAGTATCTAAATATTTCCTGAATTTTACAGTTAAAAAAGGCATATAGAAGACAGCTTTGAGAAGTATTAGTTTACGGATTTGATTTTAAAAATACACTGTATGAAAGTCTCAAAGAATTAATAAAAATATTTAAACAATAACAGAATTAGCAAGACCTGAAGTTCTGCCCTGTAACTTTGTGATACAGGCAACCCCATTCTGTAATTCAGTTAAAATAGTTATTTTATATATTTAGCATAGCCCATGACATCCATCTCTTAAAAAACTGATTTTTTTTTTTTTTTAAAGGTGATTAGCCTGCTTCATGCATTAAAACTTAAGGTCTTTATCTGGGATACAAGGGTGCTGAATTTCTTGGCAGAAATTCTCCAAGGGGATTGCTAGCTGGTCTTTGTGGTTAAAAAGGCCTTCTCATTAAGTTAGATGCTAGGTCAACCTGTCTGATTACTCAATGAGGGTTCTCGGTATGCAGGTGGGGAAAGAGCACGTGACCTAGGAGAGGTCAAAAGAGAAGTGTGAATCTAGGTAGTTGTTGTTGTTGTTGTTTTTTTCTTCTTCTTTCTGCAACTCTCAATTTCAGTTTCTTTGTCTCACTCTGTGCCCCAGCCATCCTCCCCGCTTTCGCGTTAAAACGTCGGACTGCTCTCGTGCTCGTTGGCGGTGTCTGAGGTCCACGCTTTAGTCTCCTCCAGGATCCGTTTCTCCTCTAAACACTTATCATCTAGTGTGTTGGATAAAGAGAATTCCCAGCAGTCGGTTTTGAAAGGGAAGATAAAGTGTTGAGCATCTGAGCGTTGTCAGGTGCCGGTGTCGGTACCCGCGAAGAAGCCTCCTGTTGACAGTGATAGCTATCACCCGGCGTTGGAGATTGCTCTGTTCTGAACACTCTTCAGAAATCAGCCGTATCTGATTGTTCTTTCAGATCAAACGAAGAAGGAAGACAAAGTAAGCCGGGCATATTCTTTCACTCTGTACTTTGTTGTTAAAAGGGGGAGGAATTCCACGAGGACCCCCCAACTCAGTTTTAGATAATACCAAACTTTTGTAAGAAGTCCTGTTCTCCCCCCCCCCAGCTCTTTTTGCCCACCCCGCCCCTCCCACATTCCTCTACTCTCAGGTCTCCAGCTGTAAGACTGTTTCTCTGCCCCTCTAAGGGTTGCTCTGTGATAGTGTGAGCAGGGATGGTGGATAACACCAAGCAGTCAAAAGATAAAGTAAAGGATATTTGCTATGTTCAAAGAATGTGCTATGCAAGTAGCTGTATTTAGCTCCAATTAGGGTCATTTCTCTTTTCTTCCCTCTCTGCCTTCTTCCCCTTTCTCATATTTCTTTTTTTTTTTTTCCGAGGATGGAACACAGGACTCCCTTGAAGTACCTGCTCTCCGACTGAGATACACTCTTAGCACTTCATTCTTATTAAATTGTAGAAGAAATTTTGCCAATTTTCCGGTGTTACTCATGGAACCTCTGCCACTGGCTTTAGTCTGTGTCCACAATTATTTCAGTTTGCTCTTGGAAGTGGACAGGAAGACTGTCATTTCAATTAGACTGCCACCCACCCCCACCCCCCCCACCCCACCCCAGGAATGAATTCTGTTGCTGGTAACTGAACTTCTGAAGAAACAAGATGTGGTAAAACACCTGCCATTGAAAACAGCAAGGGAAATAACAGTGCAGTTGGCATGCTTCTTAAAACGTATTTCTTGTTGGACACAGGAAGTCGTTTCTCACCAAATTGTACCGTGACATAATGTACAACATGTCAGAGTTGTTGCTAAAATACAAATTGGAATTGAGCTGTATACAGTTAGTCTTAGATCTTTCCGTCAGTTTTGCACGTTGAGACGGTTCAACATGCAGAGCTTATAAATTCTCCACTCAGACAGGGTTTTGGAGAATTTCACAAAACTCAGTGGGGTCCTAGTAGGGATACTGACATGTACCACTGAGTTCTTTAATGACAACTAAACAAGAGAACACCACTCCTAATTTACTCGGGCGGAATTCAATACCATAACAACGCAATTGAAGAACACTGGTTTTCTTTTGTCAAACTATTTTTTTTGTGTGTGTGCTCTGATTTTTAACTCTTCTGTTGGCCGCTGACTTGAAATTGCTTACCAAGTCTGGATATCTTGCATGTGAGAATATTATATAATTGGTCTGTTTTCTTTCAATGTTCTCTGCTATCACCATATATAATAGGCACACATTTGTTTAAACAATATCCAATATATAATATTACCTTCCCTGCTACCTTCCCCTTATGCCTTTTTAGCACCTTCTTTTAGGCCCCTTTGTTCCCATAGACAGTGTTACTTCAACTCTCATGTTATATGAAAAAATATGATTTATGTGTCTATATAAGATGTAGGACCCACAAATGAGAAAACAAACATGGTATTTTTCTTTTTGAGATGGACTTAAACACTTAATGAGATTATTTCCATTTGCATCAATTTTCCTTCATGTTGGTGTGCGTGCGTGCGTGCGTGCGTGCGTGCGTGCGTGTGTGTGTGTGTGTGTGTGTGTGTATGTGTGTGATATGTGAACATTGGTGTTTGCATCTGTGTGAGCACACACGTGTGTTTGGGTGGACATCCTTGCTTGTGTACGTGGAGGCCTGAGATCAACACTACCAGTCCTCTTCAATTGCTTTGCACTTTCTGTGTTGAGGTGGGGTCTCTCGGATGAACTCAGAACTCACGGATTGGGTCTAGCTGGGTAGCTTGGGGATCTCGTCTTTCTCTCGTTGGTGCTAGAATTATAGGCAGGCTGTTGTATCCACCCGGCATTACTGTTGGTGCTGGGGACCTGAATTCTATTCTTCACACTTACCCGGGCAAGTGCTTTACCCTCTGAGACATCTACATAGCCCCTTATTTTTCCTTATAGCTGAAAACACTCCATTGTGCATATATATATTTCATTTTCTTTTTATTTATCCATTCTCCTCTTGATGGATACCCTAGGTTGCTTCTACGACTCAGTGTGCTGGCTGGTTTTGTGTGTCAACTTGACACAAGCTAGAGTCATCAGAAGAAGGAGACTCAGTTAAGGAAATGCCTGGCCGGGAACCAACAGTGATCAATAGGGAGGGCCCAGCCCATGGTGGGTGGTGCCATCCCTGGGCTGCTGGTCCTGGGTTCTATTAAGAAGGTAGGCTGAGCAAGCCACAGGAAGCAAGCCAGTAAGCAGCTCCCCTCCATGGCCTCTGCACCAGCTCCTGTCTTCATGATCCTGCCCTGTTTGAGTTTCTGTCCTGATTCCTTCAGTGATGAACAGCGATGCTGAAGTGTAAGCCAAATAAACCCTTTCCTCCCCAACTTGCTTTTTGGTCATGGTGTTTCATCAAAGCACTAGGAACACTAACTAAGACACTCAGCTACTGTGAATAGTGCTGCAATAAGAACTGGAGGGCGAGTATATCTGTGACATGTAGATGGAGTCCTTTGGGTAAAATGTGACGCATGTCCCAATTCAGCATTACAGCTTGAGTCATGTGTGTTTGTAGCTGTTGTCCAGGCATCCATAAGAGTTGCAATCAACATAATGACTACTAGCAAATTACTTTGGAATCCTGAAAGATCCCAGTGCTGGCTCCTTCTTTAGTCAGTATAGACATTTGTGTAAATGATCAGCCATTCAGCACTGTGAAGCAAGGAAAGGATTGAATAGGGAACTTGGTAACTTCTTGGTGATGTCAAGAAAATTGCCTGCCTCTGTTGGGCCACCAGAGTTCACCCTACTAACCTACCTTTGTTAGGCTGGTAATTTGAAAAGCCAACAGAAAGAGGTCTGGGGAGCTGGAAAGAAGGCTCAGCGGTTAAGAGCACTTGCTGCTTTTCCAGAGGACCTGAGTTCAGTTCCCAGCACCCATATTGGACCATTCACAACTACTTGCAACTGTAGCTTTAGGAGATCTGACACACTCTCTGGCCTCTGATTAGATCTGCACACATGTGGCACAGATGCAAACGCACACAGAGACACAGACACAGACAAAATAAACCTCAAACAAACAAACAAAGAGGCAAGGATTGCCATTGTTCCACTCCAGGGGACTTCAAAAAAAAAATGTCTTCAGCATACATAGTTCCCTCAAGCAAGGAGAGATAAATGACTTTATTCTGAGACAGAGAGTGAGATTCACCACAAAAGAGGAACAGATGGGGGACCCGGGAGCTGAAGGAAGTAACGGCTATTTCTGGTTCTGGACCAGCCCGGCAGGTTGGTGATAAGGGAAGTATCATGGGAACAGGTTTGTAGGTGGGATTTTCCTGCCTCAGAGTTGCACTGGCTGTCCCTTATCCTGGAATGCTCTTTCTCCAACTGTCATGGGTCTTTGGCGTTCAGCTTGAGTGGTACCTCTTTGCTGACTCCCATGATTCCCTGTTCTGAGCATCAGTCTCCTGCTATTTTCCTGTCTAAAGAAATCTGATTAATTTCTCCACTAACAATGCATCACAACTGGTAACCAACCAACATGCTTGTTTCATGCACACCACTGCTAAATCAAGCTCCACAAATGACCCTGTGACTCTTACCACTTCTGTGTTCCAAGCACTTAGCCTATTGCCCAACATCTAGTAGACATATATTATACATTTGTTTGTTGATCAAAAGAGTGAATGAATCAGACAGACTGGGTGACAGGAGAAGGGCGGCCATCAGGGAGAGAGATGTGGGGGGAAGGTCCTTGTTATGGAGAAATAGTATGAATCTCTTGTTTGGACTAAAAAAATAGGTTGGCCTGGGGCAGCACAGGGAAGGTGAAAATAAGCAATAAGGAATAACACGGAAGGGTAAATTAGGAGCGAATGCTGGGCTGTGGATATTCTGCTTTTAAGTGATAGTTGTTGAACTGGAGATGGACATTTTTTTTTCTTTTTTCGAGACAGGGTTTCTCTGTGGAGATGGACATTCTTGCCCCTTTAAGCTCTTATATCTTCAACCTACAGACCTAGAAGGAAGGACATATCTTTGTTTTGAGTGCATCTATTGTCAGACCTAATATCCTTGGACTGTACCCATGGACCTTAGAGAGAGAGTTGGTTGGAACTGTCAGGGGCCTCGAATCTAAAGTTAAAGAAGTTTCAAGGATCTGCTGAGTCCTACAGTGTGAAGGTTCATATCAGGCCAAGCCCAACATCTGAGATCAATTCAAGTCAACAGATTAAATGCCTCTAGGGTGTGCTCAGCCCTGTGGCAAAACACAAAATAAATCAAAAGCAAGATTCCCTGTTCTTATAGAACAGGAGAGATCTGTCTCTGATAGAATTGCTCCAAGTGCCCTCCTTTCCTGGAGAGGTATAAGGGAGTCAGGCAAGACCCAGGTGTCCAGACCCCCCTCATCAAGTGTCCTCTTCATGAGGTGAGCTGCTATGCTAGGATCTGGAGAATACCCAGATGCTACTTTAGACCCCCTTGGCTGTGTGTCTATCCTAGCCTAGACAAATCCAGGAAGGCAACATGAAGGAGCCCTGGATGATCAGTGGGTCATCCAATGTTCTTCTGATACCAAGAAACCATGTTTCCCTGGGCAAGATGTTTTAATGATCAGAAGGGGCTTTTAATCATGGTGATAGTTTGGGTACAGGCACATCAATCAACTATTTATTGTGTATCCACTAAATGCTAAGCATTGTGCTAAAAGAAACCCAATTTTTCTTGGCTCATGTGAGAAACCAATGAGAGGAGGATGGGAAATTGGTACTGCAACTGCCAAGTTCTGTGTGGATTATTTGAGGCTTGCAGAGGAGTTTGCAAAACTGCCTGAAGTATCCTGGAAGTGTTATATATCAGTTGGTCATAAAAAAAAGTATTACTGAGGTATAATAAAAATCAAGTATTTCAAATCCAAAATGCAATGAAATGCATTAATGTAAAGGGTCATCAGAGTTTTAGGACACTTTATTAAACTGGAAATGCAGAATTTAATTCCTGGGTGTAAAAATATTTATTTGGGGGAAATGAGTTTATATCCCCATATGGAATTTGTTAAAATACACTGCTCCTAATGCCCCCGTGTCTATAAAAGCAGGTCTTTCAGCCCCCACTACCCATACACATGCTGACTTGGTAGCCTAGTAGAGAACCCAGCCGAGGGAAGGCTGAACAGGGTGGTGAGGTATGGTGAAATCTGAAGAAAACCACTGAAGAGTAAGAAGCATGGTTAGTGGGTATGGAAATGAGAAGACAGCTAGATCCTTGTTGCCAATAAATGAGCATCAGTAAGTGGTCAGCCTTCAATAGCACAACAGACCGCTGAGAACTGATGCCTCCCAGTGTAACTTTCAATGCTGGCTTCTGTCTACAGGTTTCTCAGGCCAGAAGAGTGTGCAGTCTGTGCTTTCTCCACTTTTATCTCCTTAGCCCTATGCTCTTGCTCATGGTGACATGATCAAGACCTAGCTGGGTTTGCTGATGACACAGAGGAGGTGTCTTCCTTGCTAAGGATATGTGCATATCAGGCTTTTCCATGCAGACTTTTCCTTAAGACGGGGCTTGCAGTTGGTGGCATCAGGAGGGGTTTTCAACCTTTCTTGATGCTGACAATATGTGGGGTGGGTAAGTCTTTGTTCTGGTGAGTCAGTACGTGTATTGTAGAGCCTTTAGTAGCATCTTTATGCCACTTTTCTCAGAAGTGTGGCAAGCAAAAAGGATTCCTGCTATTGCCAACTGTCCCCTAAGTGGTGATACTGCCCCTCTTGATAACTTTTACCTGAGTGACACTTCAAACTCCCCCTTTAAGCTAACCTTTCATGCTTTATGTCTAACACAACTTTCTGATGAGAGACCTATATCATCACAATGATCATAAGTGTTCAAAGTGTTTAAAATCTCAGCCAGGAATGTTGGCACACGCCTTTAATCCCAGTACTTGGGAGGCAGAGGCAAGCAGATCTCTGAGACTGAGGCCAGTCTGGTCTACAGAGTGAGTTCTAGGACAACCAGGGTGACACAGAGAAACCCTTTCTGGAAAAAAAAAAGCAAATAAAAACAAAGTATTTAATATCTCAAAGTTTGAAGCATCTAATTATGTGATACAGGGAGTTTTTTTAAAATAATCATGAATTATATGCCCAGACAATATCACATTTCCTTCATAGCAATATTAACCCAGGAAATTTGCTAAGTGAATGAATGATAGGTCTCAAGAACAGGAAAATATTCTACTTGCTGTTACCTCAGGCGTAGTGAGTCTTCTTTCTATCAGTGACTTAGTGTACCAAGAATACCATGACCTATGTGGTTAACAGAATGTGGGCATTGTACATTGCTCTAGCAGATAGACTCTCTCATGCCTCTATTGAGCTCTGGAGACCATTTGAAATCCCCCTGACAGTAGTCTGAAGAGGAGAATTTTCTTTAAGCTTTCCTCCACCAGTCTTTGCAACAGCAAGCTGTGGAGACCTTGGCTGAATCACGAAAGACTTGATTTGATGTGTTTTGTTTTGGATTCTTTCCTCTTACCACACTGAGAACTCTTTGTGAGTCATACGTGTGTTTGATTCAGCTTATGTAATCTTTGAAGAGCCTATAACAAGCCTACACATATTGAATAAATGCATATGTGAGGAAGTCCTCCTGCCTTCAAGGTCTCAACTTCTCCTCCAAGCCAATTTTTTTTCCCCTAAAATACAGGTTGGACAAAATCTGCCATTTCCATGTATGAGTTAATATTTTAAGGCTGAGAGACCCGATGCCAAAGCCCTTCGCCCTTGATCGACACCATGATATTCTTCAAGAATAGGTCTGTATAACCACAGATCTCACATATATTAAAGATAAACATTATTTAAGCCATCTCCAGGTCACAATGATCTATTACTGCTACTCAAATCCTTCCTAGAGTTTCCCTTTCCTCTTAAGTAGTCATCAGATCTGTTAGAGTACCACTTTCCCTTGATTTCGAAGCTTGGCATTTAATGTAATTGTGATCTTAAAAATCTATAAAGAGCAGGAAAATGGTTCACGTCAGTGAAAGACATTCTCTCGACTGCTTTGCAGAATGAACTTCCCAGCTGACTCTAACTGGTGGCGTTTGAATGGGCATATAGGACCCGGGAGGTGACAGCAGGTTGCTGGCCACTCTGAAGAGAAGAATAGCTGGGGCGCTTTCTCCGCCCACCTCCCACTGTCCCTTTCCAGGATAGAGGAAAGGAACTCTTCAAACTGGCTATCAACTGCACTAAGACGGGTCTTGAGGTCAAAATCTGACACAGAAGAGGGAGTACTGAGCCAGGGTTTTCTTTGCACACCTCATTCTTTGGATAAAGGCCTATTGCACTCTGTATAAATCTACTCTAAGATCACGCTCCCACCAAAGACCTTTTGTTCATGAAGTGTGTCAATGGTAAGTAATTGAACAGAGAGAGAGGGTGGTAGGTAGATCTGTAGCCAGACATATAAATAGACGCACACAGAATCCACCACACAAATTGCCACTCTCTTCTTGAGCAACTCTGAGAAGTGCCAACTGCTGGCTCACTCCCCCATGCTATGTAGGTCAGGACGATACGAGACCCCACACGATAAAAAAATCACAACAAAATGTCCCCTTAGTCGGTCCTAAGGAGTTATATAAAGCGCCTCTAATTGACCACATCAGAGGAGATTTTTGAACTTCTTGCATGAAAACAACTTGGCATTCCTGGTGATCAGACCATTTGTAGCAAGGGTTTACTCTGAGTGCTCCAGAATAATAGGGACAGTATTTTTAAATAAATGTGTTGCAACATGCAGGCAGAGTTTTCAAAAGCCTCATCTGCTCCCCTTTTAGAAAGGTGGGTTGCTGCTCTGCTGGAGAAGGGAGATTGGCTCCCAGGTTTTTTTTTTTTTTTTTTTTTCAATAAACAGTGCTGGAGAGGGACTTTTTTGGTACTTGAATGATATATGTGTAAAAAGAAAAAAGTTGCCTTTATAGAAGTACAAAAAAAAAAAAAATCTTTTACTCTGAACGTGCCATTCAGTTGAAGTCGCCTTTGTTAATTCAGTGGGGCTTTGTTATGTTCACAAATTGAATTTTTTTTGGACACCTGACTCTTCTAAAACTTGCTATGGTGGAACCATTTATCACTATTAGCCTCATCTAGATGCTACAAAGCCGCAAGGAGCATTCTCTGGTGATAATTCTGGGTTGGGTAAAGTAAACATCACAGAATCTGTAATGTAAGGAAATAGCTTTCTCAGGGCAATGGGGAAGAAGGAAGAAAGAAATAAAAATGTATTGAAAGTCATGAAGCCAAACTTTTCCTCTGATAGTTATTTATATACATAATTCTAATTAAAATTATTTATTACTAAGTAAGCATCACTTTCTGGCTAATCATATTCATTTATACTTGACTATCTATCATCATTCAAATTATGGAATACTTAAAATTGTATAATGAAGAGTTTAGATAAAATTTGGGGAATGTATGAAAACTAAAAAAAATGAATTTCTATATGAAAGACTGTTAGTAATGATAGAAGATGTTGGTGAAGTTTATTTAGGTAATATCTGGATGGTAACTACACTTTCTCATAGAACATTCCTTGGAGCCACTTCCTGGAGCAGACCAGGTTACATAGGTCATGGAGTTTATTTGCTATGATATTTCTTATGTGATCAGGTTCACAAAGCAATGACTAAGTCAGCGCCTGAGAACCATATAGTGCTAATAGCTTCACAATAAAGGATTTCAAGCAAGAGATCTCAGTTCACATGTACATCTAATCACACGTGATAGAGAGACACACAAAACAGATGGACAGGGGAGGGTGTGAATATAGTATTGAAATCCAATACAGTTAAGGTCAAAGAACGCAGACTCACTGCCTCCACACAAGCTTAAGAGTGTCAGTCTTAATATTAGAAGCCGTTTCTTCACTACTAGAAGGAGCACTGCCCAGGGTGGTATTTTCCAGGGAAATAGTCCATTTTCATGCATTTTTGCAGACATTGATGAATCTTTTCCTACATGCTAGACATGTAGTATTGAAGTATTTTGTATGTGCTATGGAGGAATGAGGGAAGAGAACACCCATAGTCTTTTTACAGCTAGAGTTCTCTGATATGAGACATGGGCACTTAGCTTTCTTGCTCTCCATTTTAGCCTGCCTACTTCTCAGGGTTATTCACTTCTGGTATCTTCCCTGGAGCAGACCTTTTTATTCAGAACCTAAACAGAAAGATGACTTTGCACGAAGACTGGCAATTGGCCACATTTCCTGGAGGTAAAACTTTTCAGTCTTTATTGCCCATGGCTCAACTGTCTCATTGCATTGTAGTCAGAGGTAGAATCTTGAGTTCTGCCCACTCTATTAAAAAAGTCACTAGTATTGCATATTGTCATCTTGTCTTCCACTCACCAAGTTCAGGGTTTCAACATTGCTTAATGAGATATGATAGAATATAAGACCATGGCTGATATCTGCACTGCATTTGAAGAGTCTAGAGAATGGAATCCTGATAGAACACGGAGTTCTTATAAAACTATTATCCCAAATAAAATAGTAGGTACAAATTGCTGTGTATGCCATGTACTGGCATCCTCACTTTGAACTGATACATAGGTACCTTAAAATAGTAACCAAATTTTGTGTTCATGAAATTGTACTAGGGAGATATATAATTCCAATTTTACAGATTAAGGAACTGAGGAGAGAGAAATTGACAGCAGTTGGGATTGGGAAGTGATGGAATAGGAACGCAAAGCTATTTTGCATTTATTTACTTACTGTTTATTGATTAGAAAACTAAAAGCAAAAAGGGGTACCTATCCATCTAATCTCTGGAGAAGTATTTCCTCCAACTCCTAGGTTTGCTTGTCTTGGTTGCCTCTGTCCTGACTTTTCTCTGGTGATAGCATGTTGAGAAGTTGTTTCTTAGTTGGCCATCCCTGAAGTGGGTCATTTACTGTCAAACTGAGCATTTTGGTTTGCAGAAGCATCTGGGAAGGCTAGGAGTTATCTTGTACTACAGGTGGCAGCCTTCTACAGTGGTGATGTCTCTTGCCACAGCACAGAGAATATGTGGTGGGCCTGGTTTGGAGAGCTTGGTCACAGAAGACACTGGGACAAGAATATAGCTCTTGGAAGGCAGGTAATATCTGAGTATATATAGCCACTCCACGGTATTCTACAAGGCTCTTGTTTTCCACATCTGGAAATTCACCTCCACAGGCATTCAGAACTGAGCACCAGGTCAGGAACCTATGCCGAAAACTCTTCATAGTGCCATCTTACAATCTGAGTCTCATCTAACACAAAGAAAGATTACATTATAGCGATCAAGGGCTGTGAACATCTCTAGACTAATTCATATCTGGTCCTAGACAAAACTGGATAAAACCCCCACAAACTTCCCAATGGTGCTTTGTAACCCGCTCTGAAGTGAGTTTGCCAATAGCCCGGCAGGATTAACTAGGTATTTTTTATCTTTGAGACAACCTACCCCTAGATCCATTTTATTCACCTATAACTTCCCATAGCTAAACTGCTATTCAAATTTAATTATCTATTTAAAAATAGCCAGTGACCTAAGCATGGATACTATTTTTTTGGACGTGCATGCTTATTGTGTGCAGGAACATGGGAGAAAAAGTTGCGAGGGGTCAGAGGCCAACCTTGCATGTCATTCCTCAGGAATCATTTACCATCTTCATGATAGTCTCTCAAGGACCTGGAGCCTGCCAAGCAGGCTAGGCTGGCTGACAACTGAGCCCCAAGATTCAGCCTCTCTCTGTTCCCTAGTACTAACAGGTACACGCCACTGCACCCAGATTTTTACATAGATTTTGGAGATCAGACTCAGGTCTTTCATGCTTGTAAGGCAAGCACTTTAGTGACTGAACTATCTCCTTGGCTGTGGATATATATTATATATTGTGTATCTAATGTACTATTATATATATAATATAGTATGATATATGATATATAATATATATTTAATATATGTATATTAAAACTTCTTTTTTTCATCCCTATTCTGTCATAAGTTAAGTATTTTCATAAAACAATCTGTTTAGCGCCTTCACTGTTTGTTTTTTGATTTTGGCAATGGAGGCTGAATGCCATTATGGCTAGACAGAAGACAGGCAGAGAGATCATAAGGGAGGGCTCCTACAGAGTATGATGCAAACATAAACAGCCCAAGCCTGAACACTGTCTTGGATTCAGGCCCCTGGAGACTCTCTGACATCACATCAGAAGCTTCTGAGAGCTGCAGCCTTTTTCTCCCCATGTCTCAGGCAGGCCCAACAAGAAGACACTAGATCACACCTCTCACACGGGGCTCTGCACCAACCCCATTCATTCTGAGGATTCAACTAAGCAGTGCGGTGAAAAATTACCACCGTATCTCACAAATTCGAAACTGTTCCTTCGCTCCAAATGCTGTGTCGGCAAAACACCAAAACATCCAGATGAAAAGTAAGATCTGCAGTCAGCCATTCTGATTTTTGTTCCGCACAACAACAAACAGCGAGCCACTTACAATCATCGGAATGGCTTGCGATGTTTTCTGACATTGTTAATTTATGCTGTTTCCTTCATCTCATCCAATTCTCTGATTATCCACCAACTAGTGATATAATCAGCTCAGCATCCCAGGGGAGGGAGGGAGTGAGGGAGTGAGGGAGGGAGGGAGGGAGGGAAAGAGAGAGGGAGGGAGGGAAAGAGAGAGGGAGGGAGGGAGGGAATACTCAATTTGAGCTCTATGTGGGCATTTTTGTATACCCTTTTTCTTTTGGTCAACACAGCAGGAAAATAAAATGACAAGGGTGTGTGCAAGTCAAAGGTTTTGCAATGCTGAGTTTAATTTTTACCTAGAAATAGGTAGCACTCACTGACTGAAGAGGACACCCTTGGCTAACTTGTGACTTTCAATAGTTTATAGTGTCCTTCTAACCCATTTATGAAAGAGTCTGCACAATATTTTATTTTAATTTTTTCATTTTCCCACTGGCCTTTAAAAAGAGCAAACCCCATGCCAGGGAAATTGTGTGATTATTCAGTTGTTAGTGGGCGTCATTTTTGTCAAACCCCATTCTTTAGTTTTTAAATTTGGGAAATGTTTCTGAATATTGTTGGTCGTATTCCGTTTGTTACAGAGTCCAGGGTGGCCTCAAACTCACTATGTAACCATGGCTGTCCTCAAACTCCTGATTCCCTTGCCTCTTCCTCCAAGGGGTTGGGATCATGAGTAAGAATCTCCTACTTAGTTTGTTTATGGATATTTGTTAGGCTTAATTAAATTATCTGAGTATCCTTACAAAATATAGAGCACATGACCATCAAATTGAGGTGTTTTGTTTAAAACATAAGCCTTAAGAATATTTTTTTTTCTCAGCTGGGTGGTGGTGATACACGCCTTTGATCCCAGCACTGGGGAGGCAGGGTCAGGTGCTTCTCTGAGTGTGAGGCCAGCCTGGGCTACAGAGTGAGTTCCAGGACAGTCAGGACTACACAGAAATATCCTGTCTTGTGTGATGATATTTTGTATCTGCTCTAACAAATAAAGCTTGCCTGAAGATCAGAGGGCAAAGCCAGCCACTAGTTAGCCATAGAGGCCAGGCAATGGGATCATACACCTTTAATCCCAGCACTAGGGAGGTGGAGACAGGAAGTGATATGGCTGGGCAGGGAAAAGGAATGTAAGGCGGGAGGACACGGGAGCTCAGTCCTTTCCTCTGAAGAGTTGATGAGGTAAGAGGTGGCTCTGGCTTGTTCCTTTGTCTCTCTGATCTTTCAACATTTACCCCGATATATGGCTCTGGGTTTTTACTAAGACCAATTAGAATTCGTGCTACAGTCTTGAAAAACCAATATATCTATATGTATCTATATGTATCTCTATATATTATATATGTAATATATATGAACGTTTTTCTCACGGATCTAAATCAGAACAGGTGAATGCCAATGAGCCTCCTTATTAATAGAAAGTCCCATCAGGGAGCCAGGCTTTTACAGTGTTCCTCTTTTGGTTTTTGTTGGTAGCTTGCATATTTGTGCTTTACCTAGGCTGGACAATGCATTGTTGTCCTGCCTGATTTGGAGAAAGTTTGGAGGTCTGTGGATGCTACCTTTGTCTCCTCATCAGAATATATGCTTATGAGTGTACTTTATACGCAGCAGCTGACCTACGTTACAGTCCATGAAATGTTCTCCTTCGGTGCGCGTCTCAGAGGACCACTAAGCCATTCAAGTTTATATATTAGCTGTTACAGACTAAATGCTTGTCCTAGAGAACCTCCCAGTATAGGGAGTGTGGTTTCCATGAATAGACAAGAGAAGGGTTTGAAGAGAGGGTACTTAAAAGACAAGGGGAGTTGACAGATTTTATTAGAGTGGCGTTCAGAGGAAAGTGTTTTCTGAGGTGAGATGCTAGAGACTCGGAGGAGTTTCACCAGCGACAGTCTTTAGAGAGCCCGGTATTGGGCCGGCAGGGAAGTTTAAGCTGTATCATTACAGCAGAAAACACACAGGTACTCACATTCGAGCCTGAAGTGTCTGACTCCCGTCAGTCATAAGAGGAGCCATGCACCTACTTTCTCCAGGAATGATAATTTATCATTTACAATGATAACTTATTCTAAAAATGTCATTTACTTGATGTCTAGTAGAGAGCTCTGCAGACGGTCTTTTACAGAGTGTGATTTGTCACAACTCACATGTGAACAGGGAAAAAAAGGGAAGTCAGAAAAAAAAAAAGAATTCAGCAAAGCAAATTAGACAAGTCATTCCTTATGCCGTCGACCATGTATGTACACTTCCAGGGCCATTGCTCCGTATGCGGTGTGTAAGAGGTAATGTTACAACTCTTTGCAAGGATCTTACAAGAACAGTTATTGAGGACCTACATGACAGTAAATCATTAAAATCTACCTTCTGTTAACTGCTTTCATGTTAGAGGAAAACAAAAACCTCACCATTTCCTAAACTGAGGTCAAGGGACGAGAGACACCCCACGTGCAGGAGACGGCACACAGTACACAGTTTTGATTAATTGCCCACCAAGCATATAAGAATTTATGTGTGGGCCCACAAAAGCACTTATTAAAGTATTCTCTTCTCACTTTTTCTGAGACACCCTTAGGGGAAAAGTAAAAATCAGTGCCTGGGCGGGATATTAAAAAGAAACACCAGTAGGTAGGCACTGTTATTTTATGTAACAAACAAATCACAACTTTATTATTAAAAGAATAAAAAAATCTATCCCGTCCATTTTCACAGGAGGAAAAGCAAAAGAATTCTTGTTACAAGTCCTAAATTTATGTCAAACTCACACATTTAAAAGGGAAGTCTCTTGTTTTGGATACAAAATTAATTTAAATCTCGTAACTTGAATACAAAATAACACTACTGACAAACCGACACTGGTTGTCTATTGCCATAGAGTTTTAAGCTGTGTTTCTCATCACTAAACCTCTGTGGTGATTTCTACATTAATTGGAATGATATAATTGAGTATTGAAGACTAGAGAAAAGAAATCTGTGTAAGCAACTTATTTTTTTTCCCCATGTAAAATCTTACTGTTCCTATGTATTGGCATTGTGCACTGATTCCACACTTTAGAAAGCTCTCTGCTTGGTAGGAACTTAATGTTGAACCGTATTTTTAAAAAAAAAAAAAAAAAAAAAAAAAAGATACTGTCAATTGAGAGAAAACAAGGAAACTCAGAACTCGACTCATTAAGCCCAATGATTTGAATGATTTGCGCGGAGAACCCTGATCTCCTAGAAATACTGCTGTGCACATATTCTGAGCAGAACGCGTGTCAGCTTTCCCTGTTGTAAATTCTTTTGTAGCATCTTGGTAGAAAGACACTTCCCATTTTGTGGCAGCCCTTCGGAATGTGATTCTCAATGAATCCGTTCACAAGGTTCAAAAGCCTTAAATTACTAGACCGCGGTTACCATTGAGAAAACGCACCAAGCAATATCAAGAAGAGCGGGCAAACATAACCAGGTACAAGATGAATTTTCTAAGGTCGCCATGTAAGTGCTTCTTGGAAAGGATTAAGACTTTCCCTGAACAAGAAAGTTCCCAAACAACTCACTTCCGAGAGCGGGAAACATACACCCTTCCGGTTCCTTGTGCTTGGCCAACTTTATGCTGGTAACCAATTCACTCTGAGATTCTGTATTTTAGAATGTCCTCATTCATTTAATCTTCTAGGGAAAAAAAAGGCTATAGAAGCATAATGGTTTTTGTGGGATCAAAACAAACAAACAAACAAACAAACAAACAAACCACAACTATGCAAATCCGACCAAGGGCGCTTTTCACAGTATCCCTGACATAAATGGTTGCGGGTGGTGAGAACCAGGCTCAGGGGCGGTGAATTAACCACAGCGCGGCCAAAGTAACTTGCTTTGTTACCACAAACAACTTGTGTTCTGTAGAAAGCCTCCGCTCTGAGGACATTTCGGTCCCCAGGTCTACTTACCTTCTCTTCTGCAAAGAGGTCCTCAGCTCCTGCCCTTCCGTTGAAATTCCAAATCTCTCTGTCTTGGAGAAGCCGTGGATCTGGAACAGAGGACACCGAAAGATGTAAACCGGATCAAAGGGTTATTGATATTCTCTGTGGAAATGTAAGATTCCAACTCCTCAAAAGTCAAAGCTGAATTATAACAAGGCCTAATCCTGGGTTCTAACAGTGGAACAGGAAAAACTGATTAGCCGTTATTAAAAAATAAAAACAAAACCATGACTGTCAGCCAGGGCCTGTAACCCCAGCTGTTGGGAGGTAGAGGCGGGGAGATAAATTCAAGGCTAGGACGAGCTACAGAGGGAGTTCAGGGCCTCACTGGGCGACCCAGTGAGAACTTATTTCAAAATTAAAGTTTAAAGGAGGACCCGGGCTCTAGCTGGGTGGCAGAGCACTTGCCTAGCATGTTCATGAGAGCCTGGGGTTAGTCTCCAGGGCTATAAAGAAAAAAAAGAAAGAAAGAGAAAAAAGAAGAAAAGCTACCTGAGCAGTGTGCTAAGTGAAGTTTGATTTCATAAACCCACACATGCAGAGTCCCTACAGTTTAAAAGGAAGAATTTTGCATGATTTATTTACCTTTACAAAAAGTGAGGTGTTGTGGGGTTTACCTAAGACAGGGCACCTTCTCAAGCCTTTCCTCCCCCACATCCCCAGTTGTGTAGGACCAGGATGTGGGTTAGTCCAAGAAACGGAGACACCTCGGATTACATTTGTGTTCTCAGGAGCCAGGAGTACATTCACTACAGCTCGAACTTAAAGTGTTGTGTTTTTGGTAGGGTCAATGAAAAATGAATTGTAGGAGCTGCTTTTTTTTTTTTTTCTTTTTGCATGCCATTTAATCATTTAAACCATAATCACACCTAAATCAAACCAATTTTCTGAGTTTCTTGTTTTAACAATTAGCCCCTTGGAATTATTTCCATGTGTCAAATAGTGAGTTGAAATCTCTGTATTCCTTTTGTTCTCTTCTGTCACCAAACGCTAAGGACCAACAAACCAAACAGTATCAACAAACAAACAAAAAATGTGGACGACTCAAGAGTCATAAAGACAAGTCAGAGGCAATTCCTCCTCTCCATCAGGGAAACTTCTTTATGGAGAGGACGGTTTTAATGCGGAGACTCAAAGCACAGAGAACTTGGGAGTGCTCATCTCTAACTGGGGACCTCTATATCACACCTCCTTCTTCTCAACCCTGAGGAAACATTATAGAAACAGGGTAGAAAGACTGTGAAAGGGGTTGGACAGACTGATATAAAGGAATGCCTTCCAGACGTGATAGGGTCATTGCATGCATGTTATCCACAACAGCTGTGGTTGCCCGCACAAGATTGGCATAAGATCAAGCCAGTTGACACCTCTTCCTGGCACACAGAGATTATGAGTTTCTACACCTGGACCAGCAGCTTTTGGAAGCTGATAGCTGCTGAGGATCGGTTTCCTTCAGTGGTGTGACACATGGTAGGTTCCCTCATGTTCCAGTGGGTGGCTTTATAGAAATGGCTTCTAGAAAAAGAAGAGGAGGAGGGAAGGGGAGAAAGAGGAGGAAGAAGAAGAAGACATAAAGTTGGGAGGAGGATGGGGGGCACCTGGCAGAAGTTTGGGGAGTGGGTGGTAGCAGACATGATCTATATGCATTATATTCATGTATGGCTTGGTCAAAGAATACATTTTTAAAAATTAAAAATAGTGTTTAGATCTGCCTGTCATTGAGGTAATTGGTGTGATTATCAGAAAAGGAGGAATTAGGAGCAAATACTGTTTCAGAAAGCAGGCACATTTTTCAAACACAAGTTGAGATATCAGATTTGTGTCTGGTTCATATGTTAGTTGAAAATGTTGAATTACGAGGGTGGGAGTTATAAAATGGGTATCATTCTTTTTATAACATCTTTTATTGTGCATGTTTATGCATGAGTTGGTATGTGTGAGTTCAGGTGCACACATGCCAGGATAATATGTGTATGATGGACAGAGGACAGCCACAGGTGTTGGTCCTTGCCTTCCAATTTGTTTGAGCTGCAGGCTATGTTGTTCCTGTGCGCTGTATGACAGACAGGGTGGCCTGTGAACTTTCCATTACATGGTAGGGGTCCTTGGTAATCCACAAGCACACTCTTCCACCAGCCTTTTCCCAGCTTTGCGTGAGTTCTGGATATCTGAATTCAGTTTCACATACTTGTATGGCCAACACTTTACCCATGAGCTCTCTCCCCAGCCTTAAATGGGTGTGACCCTTCAGGAGACGGGAAAGGATGGCTTACAGTTCGAGGAGATACCTGCCTGAAAGGGATTTGGGGGATAAAAAGGAGGAAATAAAAGAGGCAGGAAGTAGTAAGTCTGGGAAGGATGGGAATCAGGGACAAAGGAGTCACTTGGAAGTGTTGGAGAGAATACTCAAGAAAGAAGAATTGGTTGACCGTGTCCAATGCAGCAGGAAGGTTTGAAAAGACAGGAGTTGGTGGGAAACCACAGGATCTGATGTTCTAGAACGTCTCTAACATCAGACACAGCTTGTTTTCAGATGGTGGCTGGGAAAAGAGATTACAGAAGAAGAAGAGGAAGAGGAAGAAGAAGAAGAAGAAGAAGAAGAAGAAGAAGAAGAAGAAGAAGAAGAAGAAGAAGAAGAAGAAGAAGAAAGAGGAGGAGGAGGAGGTCAGATTATGACCAGAAACGGGGTGAGGGGGTGGTAATTTCAGAGAAGAGGGAAATGTTCTCCTTAGGGTGGGTGTGAAAGCTTCTGAGTGCATATGAATCAGTCAATGTGAGCATACCACAAGATGGGAACATGAGGCCAGCAGCAAGGGGCAGACTGCGGAGGTCAAAGGAAGGGGTGGACAGGGTGACAAGGACCAATGGCAGGTGGGAAATTTGGCTGGGAAAGGAAGAGAAATGTCATTTATCTTCGAGGTGGTAGAAAGTTGTTTTGAAGGTAGACTATGTGGCCGGACAAAGTGAGCCGTATGGAGGAGGCTAAGGAGAGTGACCATGCCACATGGTTAGGAGTTACAGACACAGGACACAGACCATTAGGGATGAATCCGGAGCTGACTTGGGGAATCTTTCATGATTGCCTCAGGAAGTTCTTTATCAGCCAGCAGTTGAGAAGATAAAAGATTAGAGGAACCCAAGATGGGGGTTTGCTTTGAGAAATACAAGAGCATCAAGGAGGCACATAAAACTACAGAAGAGAACAGAGAACCAAGACTGTGGGGGTCTGACTGCATTAAATTATTGTCAATTGAATTACTGATTGATTAAGCCCCCTGTCTCCCCACTTTTCCTCTCTCCTTCTCTTTCTCTCTCATCTCTTTTTCTTTCTCTCTCTCTTTATTTTTTCACCTATTGCTTTATTTAGCAATACTTACTGGATGGTTTTATGATCTTAGGTATTTTGTAAGGTATCACATGGGGAAGGGAAAGTGACTTGAGATCAAGATAAGCTTACTTCCTGATACTTTCCTTTACTCTGTTACCATAGATACTTGGCTTTCTCAGGCTTCTTCTATATGTATCAAAACTAGATGTGCATTTGTGTGAGGATTTATATCTATATAGTCATCTATGTTATAACATCATCCGTTTGCCACTCACATTGGTTAATACAATTTTCTTCTCACATAGTAGGTAGTGGAGTAGGGTGCTGTGTAAGTGTGCGTGTGTGCGCGTGTGTGTGCATGTGTGCGTGTGTGTGCATGTGTGCGTGTGTGTGCATGTGTGTGTGTGTGTGTTTTATTTTAAAACCTTTGTACTCTTCATGCTGATGGCTGTGTACCCAGCAGTGCTGCTACAAAATAGCCTAGAACTACTCATGAAGCTAGGTGAGGGAGAATCCTAAAAAATATCCAGGGCGTGGGGGAGAATGGATGAGGCACCCTGATATTTGAAATGGATTCTTGAGCAGAAAAAAGTAATTCAGCTCCTAGATTGCCGAATAAATGGCACTCTGTAAGCACAGAAGGAAGAAAGGAAGCCAGCAATCAAGAAAGTCATCTTTTAACCAAGAAAACAGGATTCAAACATATCTGGACACTCATATCGGCATCACCATGCTTGGGAAAGGAAGTAGGTAAATGGCCCAGCTCTGTACTTAAATCTCCAGGCAGCTCCTGGAGCTCTAGACTTGGAGGGATGGATATTATGCAATTTCCACCGAACTAGATTTGAATTTCACCTTTTAAAATGTATATTTTAGAGCTTCTTGTGGAAATTCAGGAAGTTCATAGCTCAGTGTTGCCCTTAAACTGAAAATTATGGCCCTTCCTTCCCTATGACAGCCGGGTCCTCGTGACCTTGAAGTCAGGCTAAAGTGTCTATGCCTTAATGGGCTCCTCTACAGAATGGGATGAAATGGGACCTTCCCATGGGTTTGCCATGAGAAAGATAAAGTGAGACACTCAGCAGAGGGCTAGAAAAATCTAAAGATATATTTAGCATACTTGTAAATACTCATAGGGGCGATTAAGGGGTGGCCAAACTTTAAGCATTGCACTGTGATGTTGTCATATACAAACACGCTGGTCTCTATTCATAGCTATCCTGGGACTCCTGTGTCCCAGTGGCGACTGTCTGGACATGGCTAGGGGATGCTGAGGCAGGAAGACCATGGATTCATGGTGAAGGTAGGTTACATAGTGTGACCTTGTTTCAACAAATAAACACAACAAAACCTTAAATAATTATCAATATTACTTATACTTACGATAAAAATTGGAATGCTAAATTAAAAATATCCATAGCCAATTTTAAAACAATTTAAAATTCTAAATTATACTTCATTGTGTCCTAGTCAGCTCAAGTCTTAA
>CABHPP010105805.1:28085-48412 GCA_902168425.1 Peromyscus attwateri | reverse complement strand
ACACACACACACACACACACACACACACACACACACACACACTCAACACAAATATATATGAAACTCACAGATACATGAAAAAACTAAATGGTGATTCCAAAGAAGACCAACTTGTTGGCGATAAAATGCCAAGAGGATAATGGCTTTGGTAAGTGTTGTTCATGCAAAATATGGGCTAGGGCTATCGCCTGCTCTGAAGATGAATTACTGGACTGCACTTGTTAAGATGCATAAATGCCAACTGCTTCACAGCAGCCCACGAGACAGGAAGGTTTATCTCCTTAAACACAGACTGGAGCACAGGATTTTTCCCCTTCAAAAAGCTGACAGCAACTTTCTACTGCCTGCAGAGTAAAGACCAAATGTCTTGTGCCAGCCACATTCCTTCCTAACCTAGACCCACTCCCTGCTACATGTGTATGTAGGCCTACGTCCTTATTGGTACTGAGGCCTGAGAATCATGGAGTGACGGGAAGATGAAGGAGAGAAGGGAGTGGGTGCTGGCCAGGTCATGTGATGACTAATGAGGCTGAGGGAGGCAGGATCCAGGAGAGGGTGTGGGTCCTTGAGGTGGGCTGGATACCAGGATGCTGGCTCTGGAGTCGGGAGATGACTAGGGCCATCTGTGGGTGATTTTTGTTTGTTCGTTTTGAGATACGGTTTCACTATGCAACCCAAATTGGCTTGAGCTCACAGCCCTCTTGCCTCAGCCTTCTGAATGCTGAAATTATAAATGCATGCCACTGTGGGTATGTTCTTGAACAAGAGTTCTTAAATTGTACTCTCATGTTAGTGAAAATCTTAGACTAGGTTAACAAAGGTGTGTTTAAGGTTCTCCAAATGAGATGACTGAAGTTCAATGTTGAACAGCATTTCAGAAACAGCCAGTTTGATACCATGTCTCAAAAACAAAGGAACAAACAAAAAACAAGTAAGTAAGAAAACAACAGGGGCTGGCTCAGTGGGTAAGAGCACTGGTTGCTCTTCCAGATGACCGGGGTTCAATTCCCAGCACCCACATGGCAGCTCACAACTGTCTGTAACTCCAGTTCCAGGGGACCCGACACCCTCAGGGAGACATGAATTCAGACTAAACACCAATGCACATGAAATAAAATTAAATGAAATCTTAAAAAAGAAAAAAAGAAAAGGAAAGCAACAACAACAGCAAAAACAAAAGAACAAAACAAAAATTCTGAGGCCACTTATTCGTGCCATTTGGACCTATGCTCACCAAAGGCCAAATGTCATCATGACTGGCTACACAACTGCAGGTTAGACAGAGGGGCGATAAAAGTCACATGGGAACTGAGACCACACATGTGCAGGATGGCACAGGCCTGAGGAACACCACTGCACCCAGATGTCAGGTCAAGGACTGATACAAGTACTCCACCCATCTACCTCCATTAAGGACATCTTCGTTAGCAGGAAGAATAACAGGGAATGGGCAATAATAATGCTCCCGGGTTCTATTACAGCCATACATGATTTAAATGTCTACTTAGTGAATCCTTTAAGTTACAAATCTAACTGCCTTTCCTGAGATGGAGTAGACCTCTCACTCTAACATAAAGATGCCAACCTTATTTACCAAACAGTCAACTCTCACCTCCCCTGGATTCCATCTACCTCAAGAGCCCGAGCCGCTCACAGCCTTCTTTATATAAAGGCAACACGGGCTGGACAAAATGGAGTCAGGGAAGACAGGGTCAGAAACTCCAAATCACAGCAGGGCTTCTGCACAGTTACCCTCTGTTATGTAAAATAGATGAGTGTGGAGCTGGGCTGGAGTTAAAGGGCCCTTAGTTCACCCATGCCCCACCCCAACAACCTGCCTTCAGTTTGGAGGGAGTTCTGAGCCCTTTCCCAGAACCAACACAAAGCAAATACCAAGAATGACAGGATTTCAAAAGGCCCAGGTTGGAGAAACACAGCACTGTTGGTCTCTCAAACAACACCAGAGTAAGCTTCCCTTGGTCACAAAAGCACCCTTTGCTACAGGAATCATCAAAGGCTCCGCGGAGGGGAAATGAAAGCACAGCTCCAAGCACAGAGCCCCGATTTTCCTGCCCTTGTGTTCCATGAAGGCAGTTCAAAGGCCCTGCCCGCCTGGGCCTCTGAGCGTTCACTCCATCACACTGAGGCAGGATAAAAAAGGAATTTATGGGGACATATGTGGGAAGGGAAAGGGACTCCTCTTCTCAAAATCTGATTAAACCTTTTTTTTTTTCCAGTTGAGAAGTCCAGCAAAATTAACAAAATGTGCTGCTAAGGTTGCTGACATAGTTAATATTACTTTCACATATAGATAGGAGAAGTAAAAGTATCGGTGAACCAAGATTAAGGCCTGAGTGCATATGAGCTTGGGTAGAGCCTCATTCCTTTCCCCAGAAGTCTACGGACCTAAAACAGAGCTGTTTACAAGGAGCTCCTTCTACCTTCCAGCATCCCTATCAACTGTAACCCTGCTAGGCACCCCAACAGGAACCCAGTGATAGGGTAGGAACTTCAGACCTAACCAAGATCTTATATTTGGCTATTGATAAAACAAGGAGCTGGACTCTCAGAGAAGTCGACCCTGAAACCCTTGGATATGCCTTTCTTTCTTCTGAGTGTCTTTCTTTTGCTTATGCTAGGGCTTGAGCCTATATGAAGATATCTTTAATAAAATCTCCAACTCCCCTTTATAAACTGGCTAGTTCTGAAATTCTTTTTGGCATCAAAGTTAACAATCTTGATTCAGTCTGAATCAACCTTCCTAAAACTTCAAGCTGCTGAGGGTGGTGGTGTGGAGTTGTGGGTATTCCCTCCACCACTGACAACATGGAGCATCAGGAGCCAGATGCATCCCTGTCCTTCCTTCTCAGACGCCTCGATGCTGCCGTGATGGAGGTTGGTTGGTGTGGCTTTAAAACTGACCATAGCCCAGGTCTGATGCTCCAGTAAAGAGATTCACCAGAAAGGCCTAGGTGCTGGAGCCTGGGCTAGCAGGAGGTGCGAACAACCCAAGGAAGGCCAGCCTGCCTGCTAGGGAGCTGGAAGAACTCTAGCAAGAAGGGCTGATTCTGTTCCCACAACCCAGGCAAGAAGCAGAAATCGTCCCTGCTCAGCCTTGGCACACGTGGCCCTTACAGGCTAGGATGCTGGGCTGGGATTTGTTCATGCAGAGGGGACAGCACACATTTCATGTCATTTCATTCCAGATGTTTGTTGGATCTGGCATGCTCTTAGACCAGCGACTGGAGGGTGGCTTCTGAACAGCTTTCCCCTGAAGGAATACTTTGGAAATACAGAGCAAGCCTGGTGCTGCTCAACGAAGACTCCCTTCAGCAGCTTTTCCAGAGCAGGGAGTGATACTCACATTGGCCACTTTACAGGCAGTACCCACTATCATCCCTTCAACAAGTCGGGCAAAGAACACTTGAGGTCAAAGCATAGCCAACAGTTTCCTTAAAAATAAGGCACACTTTTTTATGAGTTAATATTTTAAAAATATAGAAAAGGAAGTGGGGCATGGTGGTGCATGTCTATCATCCCAGCCCTGCAGAGGTTGAGGCTAGAGGAGTACTACCCATCCTGTCTCTAAAAGTACACACAAAACACACACACACACACACACACACACACACACACACACACACACACGCTGGTGGGGTTTAGAAGGAGGCTAGGGATATAGCCCAGTGGTACAGCACTGGTCTGATACACCTAAAGCCCTGGGTTCCATCCCTAGTATCACAAAAAATACAATAAAAATACGGAGAAAACGGATGACTGAAATCTTTACACTGCTAGTAATTTAGAGGCTGCTCTGAGTCTAGGTAAACTTAAAAGTGGCTACTTCCGCTCTTTCTTTAGTACTTTTTATGGGTTGCTCTATAAGTGATGATATTATGGTGGTCTGAGAGAAGAGAGAGCCCAGGTCTTCCAGGATGATTGGTCCAGGAGAATTTTTCTAGACTTTTAAATGGTTAGTACAAAAAGACACAGAACTTTGCCTGAGGCCCAGGAGAGCAATTACAAAGCAGATTCTTGGCTCCCTCTCTCTGCACACCTCAGCCAGCCTACTTTGCATTGCTAAGCTAGGAACCACCCTTAGACCAAGCCTGCTGTGAGCCAAAGAAACCCCCACCCAGAGGTCCTGGTAGAAGAGGAAGGGCTGGTTTTCTCCACTGAGGAATCATGCCTTCAGCAGAAGGGTGACTGTCACATTCCATCTTGTCACAGGGAAAACACACACACACACACACACACACACACACACACACACACACACACAAGCCAAGGCCCACAAACATCTCTCTGGAACTTTGTGGCTTAAGGATGATGACTGCATTTATCCTTCCTGCCATCTGTAAAATCTCTTAGAGGCAGGAAAACTGACTCAAAGTCGTACAGGAGAAACTCATTCAAGAATGTAGTGGGCTCAGCTTACGGTCCACTGCTGGCTGGATCCAGCTCTTTAGGAGCTGCTTACCTGTGGTTGCGCACCTGTGTGCACACTTACATGCATGTTGGACAGAAGCAGGTGGTGAGTGTGGCAATTTGTCACATATTGCCTTTCAGTGTGGACAACACAACACCACATGTGAGTGCAAAGTGTACCTCGATTATGTATCCGAATTCTCTGCATTGAAACCTGGGAATGTGCTTCAGGGACTCAAAGGAAAAAAAATCACTATTACATGCCTTATGATCTAGTTTTTCTACCCAATAGTAACAAACAACTGCTAATGTAAAAAATTTTTCTTCTGTACAAAGATATGGATGAGTCATATTAAATATAAATTATGATGCTTAAGAACGGTTGGAATGGTAAAACTATTGTTATATATGTTTTAAAACAGCTGAAAATTATTTTAAGCTATTACCAAGATATATAACATAAGAACAAGGTAGTATTTTGAGACTAACACGAATTAAAACCTAAGTTTGAGGTATTTCATATTAATCACTAAATTGAATTAAAGCTGCCTTTGCCACAATTACCTCCGATCTACTAGGCAGTTATTGCTTCATCCAAAGGACACTGTTCCATGTCTTGCATCATTTGACAACATGTTGCCCCCTCCTTGGCTCCCTGTTTACCAGCTTATCTCAGTCACCAGTAACTGTTTAGGCCATTCCTTCCTGTCTTGCTCAACTGGTTCTTCCGCCTGCACCCATTACTCTTCCACACACTGATCTCTCTGATCTCAGCTATCTCAGTAGCCGCTGTGTCAGTGGCTACTTTATGCTGAGGACCCACAGACCTGATTCCACAAGATTCTGAACTGTGGATCACTAAAGCAAAGCTGGAAGATGCCCTTAAGGGACCACTGACTCAGCTTCCTAAAACAGAAGTCACCATCTTCCCCTCTCACACCCCATGGAGGAAGGGAGTGGTCCATAGCTTCAAATCTGGAGGACTTGGAATCAAAAGCACTGGCTGAATCCCTCACTTACATCTGGAAGGGGGAAAAAAAATCGCATCTATCCAGGTGCAAGCAGTTGCCTGGTCATCTTTCTGTGTTCTCCTCATCTTCAGTTAATTGGCTGTGGTCCTCCCTTGCCCACAGCCCTGGCCTTTATTCAGGCTCTTCTTCCTTACATAGATGCAGCACCAGCCTCCCAGCTCCCAGCGTGGCCTGCCAGGTTGGCCTGTTTACAACTGCAGCCTGAGTGTTACCCTCCAAAACAAACATGTAAAAAGCTTCCCTCTCTGGCTTGGGCTCCTTCATTGGCTCGCTACTATCCTAAGGTCACGGAGGACAGAACTTTTGTGTGCTGTCCCAGCCTCCTTCTCAGGTTCTACTGGTCATGATCCGAATTCCAGACAGGTCCTAAGGACCTACAGCATCCAAAATGGAGTGGGCTCCAGCTAAATCCTAATGATCCACAGTACCCAGAAGGCACTAGGCTCCTCTGGTCCATGAGAACCCTCATCAGATAATGAACTTCTTTCCAATGCTAATGCCATCAGTCCTATCAGAGTGCACTCCGATCTTCACTTCTTCAACTCTCAGTGTCCTGGGAGGCAGGAAGATGTGTGCCTCTGCAACTTCGGAGCCTGCCGGTGCCCAGGGTTTAATATATACCCCAATTGACAAATTACTACTTTCCTGACCCTCAAATGTTTAACAAGTGAACGAATAAAGGAAGATGTAGTTCTTATGTGAGCCACCAAAATAAATAAATAAATAAATAAATACAGTATTGTTTGAAACGGAACACATCTGGCATGGCACAGTGGTTTGGATAGAAGTCACTGGCAGCATAGTTCTATGGCTCTATATAACCTGAGGCATATTTTCCTCTCTGTTCTCTGGTAAGCCTATGGCTTTCTTTTCATTAGCAGTGGACCTTGGCAAACCAGACACGGCCTCACTTCTCCCATATACGCTTGAAGGTTTTCAAGGAGCCTGGAACTTTTTATTTGCTTTCAACGTGATTGATTGATTTCATTATTTTATTTTCATTCAAGAGTGGAGGAAAAGGGATGGGGTGGGAAGGGGGTCCATTGCACACTGCTTTCTTTTTTTTTTTTTTTTTTTTGGTTTTTTTTTTTTTTTTTTGGTTTTTTGAGACAGGGTTTCTCTGTGTAGCTTTGCGCCTTTCCTGGAACTCGCTTGGGAGACCAGGCTGGCCTCGAACTCACAGAGATCCGCCTGCCTCTGCCTCCCGAGTGCTGGGATTAAAGGCGTGCGCCACCAACGCCCGGCCCAACACACTGCTTTCTTACAATCCTGAACTCCTTCTAGGAATTCCAGCTTTCAGCTCTGTGTCCCACCCTGTCTTCCCAGGTGGAAACGGGGAATCCTGGAGGTTCTAACAGGATTCCCAGGATTTTCTGTCAAGCTGAACCAGTAAACGTGGAGTGAGAAAGGAAGCGCAGGTGGAGCAAGTGAGGCCAAGCTGTGGGCAGGGAGGAGGCAAGTGCTTAGGCCATAGGAAAGGCAAACTGTTAACCCTTAATCCTACCTTGTCCCTTCACCTCTTCCTAGCCAGCCTGGCCTTTGTAGCCACTCCATGTGACATCCACCAGGGTAGGATGGAATTCCACCAATGTTAATGATTGAATTTAGGATTCTAAGGCTGTGAAATTCTAAAACTGGAAGGATTTCTCTGTGTTTTTGTTCTTCCTTGTTTTTTTTTTTTCTTCCATTTATTCCCAAGAATGGATCCATATTTTGGACACATTTGAAAATCCATCTCTTAACTCCAGAGAAAGGAATTGGAAGCTGATGAATTTAAGCTATGTATTGTGGTCACAGTCATCCGAAGGACTCAAGCCACAGCTCAGATCTCTTAATTTCCAGATGATTCTAAGGATTCTTCTGCTGTATAGACAGTTTTGCTTCAAATTATGCAGGCAGCATTAGATTTCCAGCATGACAAACCTAGCCCATGAGGAAGCACAAAATCTAATAATCTCTTTTTACTCTGTGGCGAATACAGCTAAGCCCTATCATTTCAAAGCTCAAAATATTTGCTGCTTTTTTCCCTCTGATTTTTGAGATATGTCTATCCTTGCCAAATTCAAAAGCCCCTAATAAACAAGCACTTTAAAATCTATCTACACATTTAAGCAGCTGGTGTGTGTTTTTGTCTCCTAACTTCTGCAAAGATGAGGTGTTTGGTTCTTAGGGAGGTTTTTGTGTTTCCATTTTTAGCATGCAGAAGACATATCACATCTGTACATGCTCTACAGGCATTCACGAATAATTTTTGTTTGAAGGACTGATATACTTTAAGAAAAAGTAGTCCTGGGTGGCAAAGTATGGCTCCCTGCTAGACAGCTCATTCCCATTCCCCTCTGACTGGTCCCCACAGAATCCTGTCCACACAGGGACTTCATCACCAGCCATTTCTAATCCCACTTGCTACCCCAGGGTGACATGAGGAGCTCTGATGCTCAGAGACAGGTCAGAGGGAAGATTTAAGGCAAGTGCTCCAGTTTAATTTCTTTTTTTTTTTTTTTTAGTTTTTTGAGACATTTTTATAGCCCAGGGTAGCCATGAATTCACTCTGCAGTTCAGGTTAGCCTTGAACTCTTGGCAATCCTCCTATTTCAACCTCCTACGAATACTGGGATTACAGGCAGTACCCACCATACCCACCTCTATTCTTTTATTTGCTTATAAATTTACTGCATTGCTTTGCTTTTCACAATGAATCTGCAGGATTAGTAAATGACTGGTGGAGGGCCTTTAATCTGTGGATTCTCTGATCATGCGAAGTTGAATTAGAGAAAAAAATAAAAATGTGTATGTGTGTTTGTGTGTGGTATTGAGGTGCATATGCCTTTGCATGTATGGAAAGCACAGGAAGAGGCTTGATGTCCTGCACAATCACCCATTGTCTCTTCCCTTAAGACATGATCTCTCAAAGAACCTATCTTAGGCTGCTGGCCAGCAAGTCTCAGAGACCCTCTTGTCTCTATCCTCTATGGCTCTGAGATTATCGCCACATGCAGCCATGCCTGACTTTTAAAGGATTATTTATGCTTTATTTTATATGTATGAGTATTTGACTACATGTGTGTGAGTGTGTGAGTGTGTGTGTGTGTGTGTGTGCGCGTGCACGCGCGTGTGCATGTGTGTGTGTGTGTGTGTGTGTGTGTGTACCACATGTGTGTCTAGTGCTTGCAGAGGCCAGAGGCTTTGGGTCTGCTGAGAGTGGATTTGCAGACAGTTGTGAGCTGCCATGTGGGTTCTGGAAACCAAATTCAGGTCCTCTACAAGAGGAATAAATGCTCTTAACCTCTGAGCCATTGCTCCAGCACCTCCTCCAACATTTTATATGGGTGCTGGGGATTTGAACATGGGTCCTCATGCTTGTACAGGCTTTCTTACTCAAGAAAAAAAGTCCAGTTAAAATAATATGGCTTGTCAAAGTCCTATGGTACACTCTGACTCATTCCTTGGTGGAAAAGTCCCTGTTAGCAGAGCTGGCCCACAGGGGACCAGGATTACAGCCCAGAAAGATGTACTACAGGAAGAAGCAGGCATCTGAGATGGAAGAGGATAGGGCAAAAAAGAGACCCACCAAGCACATATTCTCATGGAACTTGCCTCCCCCAAATGCAAGGCAAATGTTTGCACTCCAGATGCAGTCAACTACTTTCTCAACAGGCCATCTCCATCTCTTCATTCCACAGCTCAACCATCTCCATCTCTTCATTCCACAGCTCAACCATCTCCATCTCTTCATTCCACATGTCTGCCGCTCACTACACGGAGCCATTTGGGGCAGTCATTCAAGTAAAAAGAAAAAACAAAGTACAGCAATCCTGTTGAGTGAAATAGGTCCCTACATTTTCAGCAACACAGACAAATACAGAAAAGAATACGAATTACAGTACTTCCGAAGAATATACAAGCATAACAATGCATAGTATAGTAAGAATACAAGTATCATTCTGCCCCATGGATTAGAAAGTATTCAACCTTTCCTTGAGAGTTTAAACTCATTAGGGTCATGTCAGGGCAACAGAGCAACACCCACCTAGAGCAAACCCCAGATTCTTTTCTAGTCTATTAAATCAAGACTCAGACTCTGATTTTGCAATGTCATCAGTAACTTAGGCACCTTACAATTTCTGGTCACTCTTTGATGATGTGTAGATGCATTCAATTGGTTAGGCTGCCTAGGCTTAAGGAGAGTTATTCTAATGAGAATCCCTGTGAGAGAATTTCTCAAAAAAATTATCGTTGTTAGTCAAAAAAAAAAAAGTTACTTGTTAACATTCACTTGACCATCTCCAGGGAAGGTCTCTCCTAGCAAAAGGTAACAAACTCATTGTTTCAAATCAGAAAAGCAGAATTGTGGGAAGGGGACGCTTTAATGACCAGAGATACTAAAAAAAGGTACTTATGGTAATTTGACCAAATGGTCAGCCCTGAAAAATTATATACAATTAACAATTAACATTATACAGACTGGGCAAGTTATGTAAGGGAATACACACACACACACACACACACACACACACACACATACACATATACACATACATACATATATGCATGTAACAATTAATGAAAACAGAGGCCAAGATTTTGAAAAATAGCAAGGAAAGATATGAGGGTTTGGAGGGAGGAATGGGAAGTGGGGAGGGGAGAAGGGAAATGAGAAGAAAGGGAAGTGGGAAATAAAAGACATAATAAAAAAGTTAAAACACAGAAATAAATAAATTGGGGACAGTGTTTTTAAAAATGGGCCAGGGGTGTCTCTCAGTAGTAGCCCATTTTGCCTGAAGGTGCAGGGTCCTGAATCCCATCCCTGGCACTGCAAAAAACAAGCAAACCAACAAATAAACAAAAACAAAAAACCCTACAACACCCAACATCCAATCAACTGAGAATGTAAAACAAAGCAATAATCTTGGCTATTATTATTATTATTATTATTATTATTATTATTATCTCATTTAAAAGGGGACCTGTCCCACTATGCTGCCTAGGCTGGCTTCAAACCTCTGGTCACAAGCCACCCTCCTAACTCAGCTTCCTGAGTATCTGGGGCTACAAGTGAGTGCCACAGTAAAGAGCATTGCTTTGAAGACAGATGCATCTTAAACAGTGCTGATCACCTGGCCTGCGACATTATGGTTTTAGTTGGAAATGAGGGTCAGACTACAATCAGTCACAGCTGCTTATATAACCATCTCTTTGGCCTTTGATAAGACGATGTTTATAAAGAGATGGGGAGATGTGATTTATAGCTCTTGTCTGTGTCTCTCACAACTAAATCTAGTGTTCCACCATGTGTGAGTGGGTATGTGTGAATGCAAACACGCTCATATTCACAGGTTTAAAAAAAAGAAAATCCACCCTCCAATGTAGCCCTGGCGTTTAAGTGCCTGTGTGCCTCACAATGGTCTCAGTGGCAGGCAGGCACCACTGCTCTGGTCCTGCGCAGACCTGGCCTGTTCTCTTGCTGCTGTTCAAATCCTCCGGAAGACCAAGATAATCTCTATTTGATGTCTTAATTATACAACCACTTATCCGGTTGGCAACTTAAGAAAACTAAAGTTTAAAAGGTAGAATATTTAACCACAGTGTACCTTAGAACAAAATCCAAACAGAAAAAAAACAAAACCCTTAAGCAGTCTTGCGAATAAAGCAGAGAATATCCATAAGTCAGCAGCATTTCTTCTTTCTTTCTTTCTGGTTTTTTTTTTTTTTTTTTCCAGATAGGGCTTCTCTGTGTAGCCCTGGCTGTCCTGGAACTCCCTCTGTAGACCAGGCTGGTCTCAAACTCAGAGATCCACCTGCCTCTGCCTAGGATTAAAGGCGTGCACCACCACCACCACCACCACCACCACCACCACCACCACCACCCTTCTTGAAATGAATAGCCTACCCTCATGGCGAACTACACAAGAAATCAAAATGGCAAAAATCATTGCTTTGCTAGTTCCATGGCCAAGCACCTGCAACATCAAAACAGAATAAAGCCCAGGTCTGTTTTGATAAAGGCCAGGCTTTCCCAACAGAGGCTAGAAGGGATATAAAAAGCTTCTAGATGAAGGAGGAGAAAATTTGGGGACCACTAAAAATGTCACTTGCAAATAATTAATGTCCAGAAGTGTTACACTTATCTTTGGAGCTAAGAACTACTTAGCCCATGGCCTAACTTATCAGTAACTTCTCTGAGCTCAATTCACAGGTTTTACACCTATGCTTCTGTGTATGAAAAGCTAGCAAGCTCGCTGCCTGGAGAGCCGCAGCTCCCTGCCTGTTGACTGACAGCACTCCTTCCTGTCTTGTCAGCAGCTCCCGTATGTCCTCAAGCTGGCCTGGGGATTTGGAGAACTGGGCTACCTTAGCCCAGCTACCCATGTCCACCCCAACCTCATCTGCCCAGTATGACTTTGGTTCCTTTTTTTTCAATTCTCCATTGTCAAAGGTGGCTTGTCTGTCATTTCTTTACAAAAATCCTCCTCCTTTTCACCATTTACATGGGTTCTCAAGCCGTTGTTCACATCCTTTTGCTTCATTTTAATTGTGCTATCTGGAATAATCTATTAGCTCCTACAGGAGGCTAATGTGTAATATTTGGATGTTTTCATTACATGTGTCATGCTGTTTGGATGTTATCCTCAACCTAAAAAAAGTGACTCATTAAAAAAAGATTGATTTAATTATTTATTTGTGGGTACGTGTCTGTGTATGCAGGTAACTGTGGAGGCTAGAAAAGGGTGCTGGATTCCCTAGAGCTGGAGCTGCAGGTGGCTGGAGACTGCCCAACATGAGTGCTGGAAACTAAACTTCAGTCTTCTCAAGAGCAGTAAGCACTCTTAACCACTGAGCCATCTCTCCAGCCCCGAACACAATCATTTTCAATAGCTTATTCTACTTCGGAAAAAAAAAAATTGGCAGGCTGCTTACACACATATATACAATAAGATAAATGCTGAAGCCAGAAAACTGCACAAAGGAGGAACTAAACCAGGGATAGTAAGATGAAGCTAAGAGAGAGGACAGGACTTAAAGCTTGTGTTGTCAGTCCAGGAAGGAACCACTTCCACCAGCGCTCGGAAGATTCTGAACTACTAGCCCAATATGGTCCACAGTCTGCTTCAGTGGATAAAGCTGTAGGGCAACACAGCCACAGCTATTCATTTACATATTATGCATATGCTTGGCTACTTTCATGTTACAGTGGCAGAGCTTAGGAGCTGCAGCGGAGACCATCTGGCCCGCAATGCCTTCAATTTTTACTATCTGGCTCTTTTCAGAACAATTTGAGGGCAGCCAGGTTATATGATTCTCTACCTAGGAGACAGAAGCAAACCCACTTCCTAGACTAAGTATGGTCCTTGTATATAGCAAGTGCCATCATCCCAGCTCCCCAAATTCTTTTCAAGCTTAATAAACACATAAACGAACATAAAATGGTTTGTCAGAAGCCTGTGGTAAACTCTGACTACACACTTAGTAGGAAAGGTCCGACTAGAAGAGATGGTCCACAGGGACCTGGGATGCCAGCCCACAGGGCTTGTACTACAGGAAGGTCCAGCTATCAGAGATGAAGGGGCAGGCTGAGAAAGAGGTCCACCAAACACATATTCCCATGAAACTTGCTTCTCTCAGATTCAGTATAAATACATCGGTGACTTTCACAGGGTCAACGGCACAATGACGTATGTCAGCACAAGTCAGTAAGGCTGAACAACAGCGCATTTCGGGTACCATCCACACATGGGCCAACTTAATCCAGGAACAGACTCAGAGTGGGCAGGTACCAGGCACATATGCAGTCTTTCCCTGCCCTCCTTCCTCAGCCTTGGCTGATGGGGCTAATGATCTGGTGTTTTCTTCTGCTGAGACCCAAGTATCCTCAGCAAATTATTAGCACTTATTATGCAAGATAAAAGGAGAGGCCATCTTTACCATATGGCAATTTCTTCTGAACTCTGTTGACTAGAGTGTGAGGTTGAGGATGTATGGTGTGCCACCTTCCTATGGTTCGGCCACTGTGTTTTGTCTACAGGTAGCCATCTCCTTCAGAGGTAGTCCATGGGAAGGACTAGGTTGCCAGGCCCCTGTGATAACTAGAGTCTGGAAAAGACAGCTGCCTGGAGAGAAGAGCACATTGATGACTTCAAGTATTACTTGGAGTCACTTCAGGAAACATGCCTCGGACCTGACATACTACACAGACCAATGGTGGGTCAGGGCCATGGGGACACCATAGCCACTCTGAAGGTGTTAAAGCCCAATGCCCATACTGTCTCTTCAAAGAAAGAAAACTCCAGGTGCCATCAGCTAAACCCACTGCCTTGTCACACATCTCCAAAGAACTCTGTACGACAAGTGCTCCAAAATAAAGACAAACACTATAAAAGGTGACAGAAGCGATAATTCAGCTCACTGCTAGAAGGAGATAGAAGAATATACTGTGGCCTTTCCATTTCCACTCCTTTCTTATGGTTGAAACACTGTCATGCACTCATTGTGTTTCCAGTGGGACAGAAATTTAGGTTTATCTAAAGAAGGCTTTAATATGCAAATTGAGCCAGGTGGTAGTAGTGGCGCACACCTTTAATCCCATCACTTCGCAGGCAGAGGCAGTTGGATCTCTGTGAGTTTGAGGCCAGCCTGGTCTGCATAGTTACTTCCAGGACAGGACAGCCAGGGCTACACAAAGAAACCTTGTCTCAAAGGAAAAAAAAAAAAAAGAAAGAAAAGAAAGAAAGAAAATGCAAACTGAAGAGAATTACAACTATTTGCATTTTTTACTCTAGAAATTACTAGCTAATCAAGACCTGACTCCTCCCTGTTATCAAAGATCAAGAAAGCCAGAACCTTATCTGCCCAGTGATCCAATAGGTCTTTCCACAGGGTGACCAGAAGCACAAAACTAACAAGTAAAATGTCTACAGATTCTCCTCCTCTTGTGGGTGTGTGGTTGTCTTCCAGAGAAGTGAATACAGATAAGTAAAACTTACCCATATGTGACAGCAGAGATCATATGGGAAACAAATATGGCAGAGCCCCTGAATGCTTTCTCCATCCTATTTCAAGCACAGGAAGCATGCACAGGCCCAGCCCCAGGTGCTTCGAGCTCCAAGAGCAGAGGCTGAGTGGATGGGAAAACCCAACAGCCTTGGAGGAAGCAGCAACCTAAGAGGCCATAATCCTTTAATGTCACCCACTTAGGGGACAGCGTGTCAGCTCCATCCTGCTTCAAAAGAGCAAACACTACCAAGTCTTGCCACCTAATTTTCTAGTACTAAAGCTTGACAGTTCAAATCCAGACCACCTACGGTCACATCAAAAGGATGTTAAAAATGTGGATTTTGTATGACCTCAAAGTAGAAGAAAAGAAGAAAAGATCTCAAGGAGTCCAGGATAGCCAAGTGCAGTCCACATAGAATAGTTCTTCAGTATGCACTGCTAGATCCAGGACTGGGGTACCCAACGGTGCATTCTGAAGTGCACAGAAACTTCCAGAGAAATCAGCAGCCCCCATGTCAGCTTGAGCTGATCCCCACATCTCCAAATCATTACACAAACTTCCATTCTCCTTGATGCGGGCACTGAGCCCAAGCTGGAAGCCTTTTTGTAACCACAAAGGCTTCAAAGTGTGTGTCTCAAGTGCCACCACCCCAACAAGTAGCCCAGAACCTCGCAGGCAGCAATACTCGGGCTGCTTTGCGTAGCGACTCGTCATGACAGTTCCTACTTACGTAATGCATATAAGGTGAGGATGATTCCAGCCAGGCAAAATCCTTCAAAGAACCTGAGTGTGCTGAACATCGTCACATTCACTGACAGTGCCACAGTCAGTCCAAAGATCAGGATGAAGATGATGGAAAACAGCAGCACAGGCCGCCGACCAACCCTGCGTGGAAGAGGCGAGAGGTCAGGCATCTATGTTAAACAAGAGGGCAGTGCTCAGTGCTGAAATCCAGCATCCAGTGAGCACTCAATACATGTTGAAGGAGTCAGCGCTAAGTGTCTTCATACTACCTATATCCACTTCCCAGATCACGGCTTACTCCCTTGGGATACAGGCCTCTTGTAGGACATTAAGCTCCATCCTCTCTGGAACTGAGAGGGCATTGCTCAAACAGCTACTAGGAGAGAGAATTATGATGTGGCCCTGATTACTGATGCTGAGTCTATCTCTGTATATAAACAGGGACAGCTCAAGGCAAGAGAATAAATCAATAATAATTCCCCAAACACAAACCTCGACACACCCAGCATAAAATGTCTCGAGAAACTGTTGACCTTTGGAACTGGCCCAAAAGTCAACACAGACATGGAGGGAAGGCTTTACTTCTATTCTCCAGTTGTTACCTTGGTGGGGGGAGGGGTATCTTGTGTCATAGGCAGCCTATAGGTCCAGGGTTGGGCCAGCTGCAATTTGCTTCAGCTACATGACAACATGTAATTCTAAAGGGACCAGAGGGATCACACATTAAGCCTATACACTTTGGACTGTAAATAAATGCTCTGATGTCTTAAAGTAGAACCTGCAGGAAAGGGCAGTGGCATACTGAGTCCACAAACCACACACAGAGCTGATCGGTGCATGATCAGTGGCCACTATGGGACAATGCACTTGGGGGCAATCAGAGGGCAGATGGGGTAGTTCATGGAAACTGAAAAACCATGAGTTCCCTTGTCCCCGTACTAACCATTCACCTCTCTCTACTTATTACAAGTAAAACTATGGCAACAGAGCTGCAGGAAACAAATTAATATTTAACACAACTGGCTTGGACTAGAAGGATAGTTCACAGAGAAGGTGGGGGAGAGGGAAGGAAGGAAATGCAGGCCTGGTGCCCTCAACACCACACAGGGCAGCCAAATGGCTTTGGCTGTCCTAGACATTCATGACAAGGCACTGGCATACACGGAAAAAGGGGAGAAAAAAGAGCCAAAGAAACAGACAGCAGGACGGTGGCTGCCTGGGGCTGGGTGAGAATAGAGAATGTTTATGAGCACATTTCACAGTCTCTGCAAGGACGATGGAAGTGACTTAAACTCAGAATGGGCAAAGGACCTAAATAACTCTGTAAACACATTCAAAATCATTGAATTGTGCACATTAAAGGGCAGGTTTTATATATGTGTAAATGCTTTCCCACTTAAGCTCGTTTTAAAGATTAAAGTACTGCTGCAAGGCCTACTCCATCTTCTATAATTTTAATTTATATAAAATACAACATAATATGTAAAAATATAAAAATATATAACACAGTAATATATAATAGTTTTAAATATAAAATGTAAATATATAAAATACAACACACACACACACACACACACACACATATATATACTATAAATACAAAGTACTTTCTCAGGGTCTACCCATTTCTTTTTGATTTGATACGTGGCCAAGGCTATGAGTTTACAACAATGAAAAGCCTTTGTGTTTGTGCTGGGGTCACAAAGCCCTTCCAGGAAAGATCTTACCAGATGCCTTTGTCTGTACCCAACTCACTTGCAGAAGTACATTTAAAGCATGGCTCACTTGTCCTCTTAAAAGGGAGGAGAGTATACAAATCTCTAATATCTATTTTTAATTTGCGGTACCTACCTCACCCTTGAATGGGGATATGGGTTCTGTTTCACTTCTTAGAGGGGCATGATGAGCCTGGCCTGAATCCTCAGCTAAACGTTTCAACTTTCAGCCTTTCTGCACTTCCTGCTGTTGCTTGATATTGTCTTCCTATGTAGCCCAGTCTGGCTAACCTAGAACTCTCTGTGTAGCCCAGGTTGGCCTCAAACTGGCAATCCTCCTACCTCCAACCTCCCCAAGTCTTCCGATCTCAGGTGTATGCAGCCATGCCTACTTCTTCCTGATGTTTGAACCTGTGTTTTCCTGTTTTGGTTTTGTCTTAGAAATGATGCTTGATTTTTTAATGTTCAATCTTGTAAAACATATTCTACGTACTTCCCTCCCAAATGGTTACTTAAATCAGTGAATCACACCTATCAATCCTTAGGGGCTGTGGGGGCATGAGTAGCCTCTGAAGTCAGAACAAACACGTTGGTTTTGCAGCCAGGCTGGTAGCACATCATTCCTGAGCTGTGATCTTGGGAAAGTCCACACTTTCTCCACTGGTGTCTTCTAGGGAGTGTGTATAGAAATGTGCCAGCCACTCAACAACCGTTCACTACATCACTACATGCTAGTTACAAGCCTCATGTGAGCTGGTTCCCCAGAGTGGGAGCACAGGTGAGGGACAGTAAAGGCCTTTATCTTTTCGGATCTTCAAAGATGTACCTATCTAAATTCTCAGAATCTATCTTTTTTTTTTTTTTTTAAACTTTCAGGGCAAGAGGGACTCTGAAAATGGGATTGCAGCTAAGGACCTCAAATGAAGTGATTTTCCAAGGAGGGTAGCATGAAAGAACTTGACTCCATTTTACTGGTTCTGAAGATGGAGGATGGGGTCATGAACCCAGAACACAGGTGGCTACTAAGGGCTAGAAAAGACAAGGAAATGACTGTCCTCTTAGCCTCCAGGAAGGAGCTCTGCCCTGGTGGTATCCTGGTTTCATCCCAGTGACACCCATCTTGTGAACTGTAGGATGATTAATTTGTGTTGAAGCCACTGAGCATGTCTTAGTGACAGCAGTCACAGGGAACTGATACAGGGTCTCCAAACAGACATCCCTCGCCAATGAAGCAACTGGAGGAGATTTTGAATTAAAATCAGGGATTGTTTATAAAAGATGGGGCAAGCTGGCAGAGAACCTGTAGGACAATATCCACTTTGAAGTTTCTATCAGCAGGGCTGGGAGGCTGGGACGCTGGAACCAGATAGTCAGGCATGTGAGAGAGAGGCACTATGTAGAGGGGACTCGGTTGGTGCCCCTTGCAGCTTTGCAGAGACCAATGCCTGAGCTGTCCCTTATTTCAGCTCTTCAGCTTCTATATCCCCAACTCTGCTTTCATTCCACCCATGACTGCTGTTATAAACACAGGCCATCCTTCAGCTGAGCCCTGTCCTGAGTGTCTCAACTAACTTGTTCTCTAAACAAAAATCTGGGTTGAAAATGAAGCTCGTTTTTTCTTTTAAAAAATATTTTATTACTTCAAATATTTGTATGTGTGTTTGAGTGTGTGTGTGTGTGTGTGTGTGTGTGTGTGTGTGTGTGTGTGGTAGGTGTATGTAGTGTGATTTGTTGGGGTCAGAGGAGGATGTCAGATACTCTCCTCTACCATTCTCTGCTGTATTCCCTTGTAACAGGGTCCTTCGATGTCTTAGAGTTTCTGTAGCTGTGATGAAACATCATGACCAAAGAAACTTGGGGAGGAAAGGGTTTTTTCAGTTTATGCTTCTCCATCATTGTTCATCATGGAAGGAAGTCAGGACAGGAACTTAAGCAGGGCAGGGACCTGGAGGCAGGAGCTGATGCAGAAACCTTGGAGGAATGCTACTTACTGGCTTGCTTTCTTATAGAACCCAGGAGCTCCAGCCCTGGGATGGTACCACCCACAATAAGAAGGACCCTCCAACAGCAATCACTAATTAAAAAAATGTTCTATAAGTTTGCTGACATCCCAATCTTATAGAGGCATTTTCTCAATTGAGGCTCCCTCCTCTTTGATGACTCCAGCTTGTGTCAAGTTGACATAAATCTAGCCAGTATACTCTCTTAACTTGCAAATAGGCCAGAAGCCAGCAAGCCAACCAAATCCTCCTGTGTCTGTTTCAATAGCTCTGGGATTAGGTCCATGTAGCCATGCCCAGCTTTTTACCTGGGTGCTGGGGATTCAAACTCAGGTCCTCACGCTTGTGCAGCAAGTGCTCTCATTGACTGAGCCACCTCTGCAGCTCTCAAACTCTTTAAGGAAAGCACCTAAATGTCTGTAGATGCTGACTGTAGTTTTAGAAAGCTTACTCTATGACTTGATCAACTTCCTCATGCAGCCCTGACCCTGCTGTGAGATGTGGAGTTCCCTCAAATGGGGTGATTTCTTTTAAGGCAAGGCTTAAGCAGAGAGTAAATACACCCCCCTAGAAGGTAGGAGAGTTGTGAAGAACAAAATTTCCCTGAAACGGAAGGCCATTCAAACTCTCCCAAAGCTAGTGCTCAAACATGTGGGATGACTCCCTAGGACATCCCTGCTTGCTTGTCCAACCTAGCCCCCCAGGAAGCCACTGCAGAGAACTGGGTTTGTGCCATCAGACTCTAGGCACTCTGAGAAAGATCCAGACAGATTCTTAAGTCTTTTGTCCTCATGCCCAGGCCTGGAGTGTGATCAGGAAGGCCACTGGGTATGCATGTGCAAGAAAAAGCCAGACACAACTTCTTCTTCCACAGACAGATTGTTTAACAAACCCCTGCATTTCCTATTGTAGTAAGTTACTTGTGGAATCAGGACACTATGAGCGCTATCAAGTCTGCATTTCTTAGAAAGGAGGGCCATGGATCATAACGGTATACATTTCTAATTTCTGTCAGTTCTCTGGGAAGCAGTGTCTACCAGATGAGAACAGCTCACACTAAAAAGCTAGCAAGCCAAGCATCTGGTTAAATAAAACCTTACTTTCCACCCTCAAAAACTAGACAGCTCCTAGAACAAGACTGCACAGGTCACTGACAGTTTCATTGTTGAACACAAGAAACGTGTCCATATGAAGCCCTGGAAATGGTGAGTTAGCAGATTCTGGGCTCACAGGAAATCACATTGTATGTGCACACAAATAGACATTAGTTTGAGGAAGGAAATTTCCACCATGTAAAGTGGCCTGAGAACTCTCTATAGCCATTCCCACTGCCCTGGCTAGCTTGCTCAGTTAACCAGGATACAGAGGGTACCAGGAAAACACACACACACACACACACACACACACACACACACAC
>CABHPP010105805.1:0-27985 GCA_902168425.1 Peromyscus attwateri | reverse complement strand
ACACACACACACACACACACACACACACACACACACACCCAGAGTCTGTCCCTTAGCATTCCTGACATTCCTATGTCAACAGGCCCGAGACAGGCTGATTCACATATAAAAAAGATTATTGTAAAGAGAGTGGGCTAGGAAGCAGCCATCCCACATCTCTGTCCTTGGGCAGTCCCTGACATTATGCATTTGTCTTTCCTCTTGAACACAGACAGCACCACAGTGTTCTTGTGACCCGAGAATGCCTTAAACAAAAGTGCCATGGCAGGCCATCAGTGAAGTAGTTCTGGGCCCTGTGGTGTGGTGTCAAGTCCTGAATGCAGCTTATAACTGAGTGGACTTGGGGACTGACTTCAACTGCTAGGCTCTAGTTTTTCAGCAATAAACAATTAAGGCATGGGAATATCTGATACTTGCCTGGTACACAGTGATCAGTAGCAATGGGGTCTTTTTAAAAATTATTTATTTCGATTTATTTTATTTTAGGTGTTTTGTGTGCATGCATGTCTGTGCCTGATGCCCTCAGAGTCGAGAAGAGGCTCACCATGTGGGTGCTAGGAACGGAACCTGGGTCCTCTGGGAAAGCAGCAAGTGCTCTTTACCACTGAGCCATCTCTCCAGCCCCTAAGCAGCAGGTTCTAACTCATCTTCTGTCTCCTCCTGGTCCTTTTCATTACTTATTTCCTCCTGAACCACACACTTTGATCTGGAAATCCACTCCTCCTTACCCACCTAAAACACATTCTGTCTCATTTCTGATTGCTACCCTTCCCTTGTCCACAATGCCTATTCATTACCAAATGCCATTATGTTCTACTGTCTTCCTCACCATCACCAATGTTCTAGGTTTTTGGAGATGGAGTTTATATATTATGTTGCTCAGGCTGGCCTCACTGAGTTCAAGCAGTGAATTCAGCCCCCAGTAGCAGAGACTGAAAGTACATGCCACTTCACCCAGCTCTCCCTTTTTTTTTTTTTGTTTTTTTGTTTTTTGTTTTTAGTGTATTTTGTGAATCTACCCACTTGGCATCTAGCTGTGCATCTCCATGCTCCTCCCAACTAAGCATAAGTTATCAGAATTAAATGGGGCTGCAGGCTGATCTTGAATGAATTTAGACCCTCCTTCCCCCTGGTCTATCGTGTATAGTGATCAATTCTCTTTTGACTCTGCATTCTCCAAGTGGCAGCTTCTATTCTGGCCTCATTGGCAAGCTGAGCAAAGGCACAGTGACCCTGTGTTAACAATGACCACTCCTCTTTAGCTAGCACAGGTGTGCTGTGCCTTCCAAAGGTCCATGGGTCAGGTATGTTGGTACTCACCAGTCAGCAATGCATCCAGTTATTAGGTAGCCAAAGATTAATCCAACCAGCAAGGAGAATTTAGCGATATGGACCTTCCAGGCATTATCACACACAAGGTCCCACTAGAGAGGGGTAAACAGAAGGTAAGTCAGAGAGACGGACACACACAACTGGTCGTGCTCTATCACAAGCACAATACAGTAACCCTACAAGGGTCTGGGCATTGTTCCTGGGGCCATATCACCTGTGACACTAAGAATATCATCATTAGGCTGCTGAAAACCCAAGGGGAACTCTAATTTGCCCACAAAATTAAACGTGGTGCTTTAATCTAAACAGATTACCTACATCTGGGAGGAATGATGTAAGAAATCTGGGGGACATATGTGCCTCTGTCCCAAAAGACCACAGGAAACCAAGGGAGAGGAGAATGGCCAGAGAAATCAGTGGTACCCTGGTGACCAGAGTCTTTCACACCCCACAGAGTTGCTATGATCTAGGTGATGGGAAGGCCTGGCCAAGTGTCCTTATGGGGAGCTATAACAACACAAGGAAATGAAAGGCAACATTTGCTGTTTCACCCCATTCTACTGTCTAAACTGCAGTCTCAAAAAGAAATGGAGTTAATAGTGAATGCTGAGCTCTGAACTTACTATATTCTCATTTTTTTTTCTTGTAAATGCTCCTGTGAATTGTGTTATAGGGCTAACTGCACCACCGGAGTCTCAGACTTAGTCAATTTTGTGCAGTAAAGTTTTATTATTTAATTGGAAAAATGAAAATGATCCTCAAGGCTGGGGAGATCACCCAGTCCATAAAGTACTTGTCATACAAATGTGAGGATCTGAGTTTGAATTTCCAGAACCCACATAAAGCTGCCTATGGTAATGGAATCCCAGAGCTCCTACAGCAAGATGGGAGATTTGTGGACCAGATAGACTGGCATACACGAGGGTGAAGAACCAAGAGACCCTGTCTCAAACAAGCTAGAAGGTGGGGACTGGCACCTGAGGCTGTTCTCTGACCTTCATATGTGTTACAGCATGTATGTATGCCTACTCACACGCAAACATTCATGCACATACAAAGGGAGAGAGGAGCGAGAGAGAGTGAGATCCTCAATTATTATCTTTCCTATTTACCGAAGTGGGAAAGGACCGAGGCTCACACACAATCTACCTCTAGGTCAGAGGGCAAATGAACAGAGAGAGGCTGGCTGGTGCCATGAGGACTGTATCACCCATCCTTGCTGTTTAGTGTTGCCATCCACTCTCAGTGGTAGAGAAGCCCCTCTGGCTAATGTTACAGCTTGGAGCTTTTGACCCCAGATCAAAGGAGGTACAAGAGTGGTGGGGTATTGATTGCAGCTGGAGACATGCCCCACCATGGGAAAATTTAGGAATATTAGAACAAGAGGTATGCTGGAGGCCATCAGGAAAGGTGAGGGTAAGGGGTAGAAGCTATGCGGCTGCAATCTGAACTAAATGCTGCCTTCTTAGGTGTCTCTTCTTTGAGCCTCTGCCTATAGGGAGACGCAGAATGTAATGTCAAGTATTCTGGTAGCCTCAGGTCTGAAGTTTCCAAACTTCTGGGGAGTCCAGTGGAGGCCGATGATGACAGCTCTTGGTCTCAGATTCAGTGGAATTTGTAAAAGACTATCTGTAGCAGCAGTTGCCCAGGAAAGAACCTGGCCTGGACAGAGAAGGAAGGGGCTACCAGTCACTGCTCTGACATCTGCCCAGAACTCCTTGGGATACTTGATGTCCATGCTCCATTGGCAGGATCCAGAGACTTGGAGAGAGTAACTCACTCCATCCTCTACTGAGCTGGCTCCAGATGGTCTGAATCAGAGCTTAGGAGGGAAGGCAAAAAGATCAGGCACAAGCCCCACGAAGGCCAAGAACGATGGTTTGAGGCTAGTTGTCTAGCTGAATTCGTGTGTCTGGGGAGGAGGGCTGCTGGCTGCTTCGGATATCACTTAGGCAGTCAGATGCAGGCATTCCTTAAAGGAGATCTCAAAATGCTACAGAACCACAGGGACTCCATCACCTGGGAATGAGCAGGAAGTACAGATTGGGGGCCCCATCCCCAATGCTTTTGCAGGAAACTCCTGCAGGAAAGCCGAGCAGTGGGGGCTGACAAGCTGTCCAGGTAAGCCTGAGACACATGGACCAACTGTCCTGCTTCTGGGAAGAGCCATAAGATCCTATCCTGCCTTCCCATGCCACGGTGGAGGCAACCCATGAGCTTCACCACCTCAGGCTTCAATGGCCTCCCAAGAAGGAAGAGACTAACACTCCATATGAAACACACATCACTACACCTTTGTCCATTTGGAAATTGACTGTGAAGCTCCAAGACAGCTTAAGTGGGTTCTTGGAGCCAGCCTGATGTTTCTAGAAGAAAAATTTAATAATAAATAACTTTCTAATGCCAGGAAGGCAGGTTTGGCCTTAAAACACGAGTTACAGCTTTGTCATGAACAATGTGGGTGCATTCTGTTTTCCCAGCTCCATGTAAACATTTCTGGGAGAGGCATCACCTGTACCTGTTCATCTCCCAGCTACACCACACCTGCATAGACTTTGGCCTGGCATGTTCTTGGCAAGCACTAAGCTGCCCTGACCCAGGTTACTGCCTGGGAGAAACACACCAGCTGCCATCTCTTTCATTCACTCCACTTCTAACGACTTTCACATCGTCACCAAGACTCCCCATTGATGAGTTTACTCAAGGTTAAATGATGCAAAAGAGTACATTACACTTATACTGAATGGCCAGGAGACAGGAGACTTTAATAAAAACAACCAGGGAAGTGGAGAAAATAGCTGGCACTGTTGCCAGCCCAGTCACCTGAGCAATTATTACACCCGGCCTGGGGCAGCCATGACCCAATTTAGCTGCCACCTAATAAGTTGTCCAGTAGTCGCCTCAACATGACCCCTATCAATTAACAATGCCAGAGTGGAAAATTATTAGGACATGCAGGAAGACTGAAGCACTCCCGCTGCCAATAAGGAAAGGAAGCTTAGCTGGCATCAGTGAGCTCGGCCTGTGTGGGGACTCACCCTCCCTGGGGTGGTAGGCCAGGGAATCCAGGGCAAAACAGCCACCCGTGCCCTACAGCTTCCTCAGCTGGATACATATCTGAGTCAGCAAGCGCAGCACCTAAGAACACCCAGCAGGTTTAGCAAGATAAGGGTTACTCATGCCTGGGGATCCACCTACACCACCACCCTTGCCATCCTGGGGCCCACCCTTGAGGCACATTCCACTGGGCTTAGGGGGTGGGGAGGAAGGTGGCGGGTAGAGTCGGGGTGGGGTGAGGGATGGAGATGGGGGTAATCTATGGTGCTGGCTCCCTTGTTTAACTTCTACCAAAAAAAAAAAAAATGTACCGGGCACATGAAGTGCGTCCTCACACACTGTTATCTTTGAAAAAAAAATCCACCAAAGAATTTCAGAAGTATGAGGAAGCTTTGTGGTCACCTGGCTCTCAAATTGGTTCTCATTGCTATAGATAAGATTATGGCAATTGGTTGCTCAGGAAGTTAAACTAAGTTTTTAAGACTTAATAAAAATGTCTGACTAGAGCAATGTTGTATAAAGTCTAAGACCAGGACTTAATGAGCTTGGCTACCTCCCCTTCTCCCTGTCCCCTCCCTCCATCAGTCACTCACCAATACCAGCACAACCGTAGAAACATGTCAAACACATCCTGAATGTCTTCCATGTTCCACTGTGGCCATGCCATCCTAATTTCTAGGGGTGAGGGAGATGCTCACTGGACAGCCACAGTGGCAGGAACTTCCTTCTGGTTTTTATGTTCCTGTAGTGCAGGCTACCAGGCTAAAAACACTACTTCTGGACCTTTACAGAGACTTCAAATAGGATTTCGGGTCTGCTAATCAGGTCCACACAACAAAGAACTGTCCATGCTACCTAGTTCTGATCTCAGGGCTCACTTGACTTGAAGGAGAACAAGGGGTTTGGGGTATGTTGGGGGAAGTCCTGCAATGCTGATCAGATCTGGTAGGGATTGGGTGGTCTTGCAGCCTACAACTCAGATGATAGCTTTACAAGAGTGTGAGCCTGGAGTCAGTGGCTGGGACAGTGACTTCCTAAATTCCTAGGCTTCCAAATGAAACACTGGGCAGGCTGGGTATCAGGTGCTCTGCTGGGAATCCTTCTGGAGCTCTGGCCTGTGTTCCAGAAACTTAAGAGACACTGTTGCCCTGCATTCAATCCCTGTCTCTGCAATACTCACAGCAGCGCCTGATACTTGCAAACTGAGCTCCTTTTTTGATTGGGTTTCCTTGAAATAGAGTTCCCAAGGAAGGTGTGGGCCAAACCCCTACTCTCCAGAAACAGTACAGCCTGGCATTGACTCCACCTCCTGGAAATCATCCCCTAGGGACCAATGGGAACAGCCCTCTAATGAAGCAAGTTAACACTCCATCAGCAGGTTTAACAGGATCATAAAAGCTTCAAGCCACAGCCCATTCGACCATCCCACTCTCGCCTCCTCTGCCACGTACTCACTTCAGAAGCATCCTGCAAGACCACAGGGGACTCTGGCCCATACTTACGGGGCAAGATGAATGATTTTACACATCTCATACTGCATGTTAGTTGCTATGTGTTCTGTTCAAAAGCTTAATTAAAAACTTTAAAAGAGGAAAGATCTGGTAGGCTGCTTTTGTACTCATAGATTTAAAGGACAGACTACAAGAAATAGAAGTTGTCAATTATCAACTCTCTCGACTTATTAGAGTGGAGAATAGTCATCAAGGAAACTAATCACATTTCTGACGAAGATGGGAGAAAATGGGACAGAGAAAACAATTTCCAGTAATAAGGAAGTCTATGAAATTTATAAAAAAGAATCTCTGAAAAACTGGAAGAAGACAGGTTACTATCTGACTGTGGAGAGTGAATATCTGCCATAAAAACTAATGAGAGAAATCACCTAGAGAAACGATAGGATAGGGCTGGCGAGATGGCTCAGTGGGTACAAGCACTGGCTGCCCCTGCAGAGGATCAGGGTTCAGTTCCCAGCACCCACATGACAGCTCACAATGGTCTGCAACTTCAGTTCCAGGGGATCCACTGCCTCTTCTGACCTCCACAGGCACCAGACATGCATGTGGTACACATACCTACATACATGAAAGCAAGCACTCGTATACAAAATAAAAAACCGAACCTTTTTTAAAGACTCGTACATGTTTTGAGTTTAATCGTTGCTACTTCATTACTAACTTCGAGTAGTTAAAATTTCTATGCACCAGAAATGTCACAAACAGAATTATAGCTATCCATATTTGTAAAACTACATCCACAGGTCTCACATTTAACTGTTAGCTATTTTCCTCTGGGCAGGCTGGGTATCAGGTGCTCTGCTGGGAATCCTTCTGGAGCTCTGGCCTGTGCAATATATTTTTTAGCAATATAGCCCAACATTCTAAATAGAAATGTGTGTGAACATCCAGACAGTTGACAAAATATGGAGTATGGATGGGTTGGAAAATACTCAGGAAATGTTTGATTCTGCTAATGAAAACCTAAACAATATGTATATTTTTAACTTTCTAAAGATGAAAGAGAGACAAAGAGGTACAGAGCTGTACAAGGTATGGCAGCAGGTACCATTTTTTTTCTGGAACAAATTTGACGACATATAGCCCATTCCTTTAAGCAGTATCTACCCTGTGGCAAACCCCACTTTGGGGTAACTTTTTCCCAAGGAAATTATCAGAGATGCCCACAGAGGTCCCTATGCAATGACATCACCCATTGTAACTTACAAGGGCAAGACATGAGTTCTTGAGAAAAGGTCCCGGGGAACCACGTGGCCAAAATTCTGCTTTCAAAAACTAATGACTGACAAAGCCTTTCATTGTGTGTCACAGTGTCACAATGAGAAGAGTGAGGACAAAAGGTGGTGTGCACAGGAGAAGGAGGAGTCCCAATGCATCAAGGCCGGAGCAGGGCCCTGGAAGCCGCTCAGCAGGAGAAGCTGCTTACTGCCAAGCCCGACTACCTGAACTTGACTCCCAGAGCTCATATGGTGGAAAGAGAACTGACTCCCACACATTTTCCTCTGATCTCCAAAGGCCCGCTGTTGTACATGCACTGAGCACAGATGTACATACACAACACACACACACACACACACACACACACACACACACACACACACACACACGCATACACCACACACACATACACACACACACGCATACACCACACACATGAAATTAAAAAAAAAGATGTGAGAACAGGGAAACTGAGTTTTATTTTCTAGTTTATAATATTCTTATGTTCCCTAAACTTCTCATGATTAACTGTGAACTTATGAAATGGGAATAAAAAGTGATGATAAGGGTAAGACAAAAATCATTAAAAAAAAACAAAACAAAATAAAAATACACATTCCTTTCACGTTTTCATGCAATCTAAAACTGGAGGCTGAGGATGAAGTTCAGTTGGAGGAATGCTTGCCTGGTGTGCACAAAGCTCTATGTCTTATCCCAACATGGCAGAACACCAGGTGTGGTGGGACACGTCTGTCATCTCAGGTGAAGTCAGGCGAATCAGAAGTTCAGGGTTATCCTCAGCTACACATGGAGTTTAAGACCAGCCTAGAATACATGAGACCCTATCCCAGTCAATAAATAAATGAACAAATAGTATGTTTAGAAGAAATTTGTTTTGAAAATGTTTGGTTGTCAACTGGAATTTTTAAAAAAATAGAGAAAATAAAGTTGGGTACAGTGGAACATGCCTGAAGTACCAGCTACCTAGTGGCTGAGGAAGAGGGTTTCCATGAACCTAAGAGTTCAAGGCTAGCCTGGGCTAACACACCACACTGTTGTTTCAAAGCAAGCAAACATTTTAAAAAATATTTATTTACTTATTATGTATATGGTGTTCTGCCTGTATGTCTTCCTGAAGGCCAGAAAAGGACACCAGATCTCATTACAAATGATTGTGAGTAACCATGTGGTTGCTGGAAATTGAACTCAGGACCTCTGGAAGAACAGCTAATACTCTTAACCTCTGAGCCATCTCTCCAGCCCCACAAGCAAACATTTTAAAAGAAGCTTTGCAGCTGGGCATGGTGGTACATTCCTTTAATCCCTGTGGCACAAACAAGAGAATCTCTGTGAGTTCCAGCCTAGTCAGGGCTACAAGTGAGACCTTGTCTCAAAACAGGGTTTGGGAGCTGGAGAGATGGCTCAGCTGTAAAGAGCACTGGCTTCTGTTTTAGAGGACCCAGGTTCAATTCCAGTCACTTACAGGGCAGCTCACAACAATCTGTAACTCTAGTTCCAGGAGCTCTGACACCCGCTTCTGACCTCCACAGGTACCAGGTACACACACAGACATACATGCAGGCACAACACTCATGCACAGAAAATAAATGTATTGTTTTTTCTTGTAAAAGAAGCAGCTTGCAACAAACTTGATAGCCTGTTGTCAAGCCATGAAATTTACTTCTGTGTTTTGTTTTGTTTTTTCACGAATGTGAGTTCTCCCAAAGTTTCATCTCTTAGAGTGGAGATCCACATGTGAGCTTGCTGTCATTAGCAGACCACTGGGTTTTGCCAACCACTGTGCCAGCTGCCGGGTCCAGGCCTGAGCACAGTCAATTAAGATACAAGGAAATATTTCAGGGTAATACCACAAAGAAGACAAAATGGCTTCAAATTCCAATGATTTAAATGAAACAAAATCCCCAGCTGGGTTGCAGGAATGTAGAGAAATATGAGGTCATCACTTTCCTATCCAAAACAGCATTTCAGAGTCTCCCAGGCACTATGGATGTGCTCTGCTCTGCTGCTGTTAAACTAGAAACAATAGGAATGAAAAGAACAGACACACGTGTACATATGTGCACACAAGAAAGCATACACATACATGTGAAGATTAGTCACATAAGGACAGAAGAAACAGTCTCCACAAGCCAGACTGAAGGAGTGTGTGAGCTACAATTAGCCTCTCCACATGTAGGCAGCCAAGAGCACCATTTTTAGTGTATCTATTCTAGCAGTATATAGAGTCTCTCTTTTTTTTCTTAAAAGACTTCATCAAAATTCAAGATATACTGTCTAATTTGAAAATCCCTCAAACTCTCTCTTCATTTTTGCCTCTAAGCTCATCCCCCGGTTTCAGGAGGCCTGCTGTCAACAGTAGCCAACACAAGTGCCAATTAGAGTTGGCATGCTAGTGAGCTTCCTTAAATGACATCATCAACATCCTTGCCAGGTACTCTGGGGAATTTTTTTTTTTTTGTTAAGTTTTGTCTCTGGTTTTTGTTCATTGCTACTGCAATTGCTCTTCATCTTTATTTTCTCCCTTCCACCTACTGCCAAAATAAACAAACAAATAAATAAATAACTATAGCTTGTTGGAGGAAACAATAGGAAAAAATGGCTAGCAAGCTTGTCTGGGCTAAAGGGAGAATGTACCCCTCCTAGAAAACTGGCACTCTGGCTTCTTCTTCTTCTTCTTTTTTTTTTTCTTCAGGAGACCCACACCAAAGCCACAGCATTAGAGCTGGTTAGGGTTCTTAAACATTCCGTAGCCCCGTTTCATGACTAACAGTGTGATTTTCAATTCATCCAAACCCCAGACAACGCTTCATCTCTTTTTCTAAATGGTATTCCTGGGGGTTGCTTCTCTGCTTTTACAGCAGCCCTCTGGTGCAGGAGAAGAGCTGACTGTGATGCCTCATTTGCTGAAGCTGAGGCTTCCTTGGTTTTCACTGAATTGGATCTTTTTTTTTTTTCATAGTGCTAGAGATGGAGAACTGCTTCCCAGCAAGGTTTACAAGGGAAACAGAAAAATGATCACCTGGCTGCACTCTCACTTCAACTGATGCAGGATTATTTCTGGGAAAGCAATCCAGTGAGCCCCTTTATCTTTTCCATAGAAACACTGTGTGGCAGCCCTAAGTGGAGGTCTACACTGTGAAACGGTCCTAGTCTCTTGATAGAAAGTCCTGTCATTTTCGGGGAGTTCAACAGCTATCCACAAGGCAGCGGAAATTGCTAATAAGCAATGCCTTCTGTTAACCAAACTTTGAGGAATCTTGCCCTGACCTTTGATGTATATTTCAGCAATGATCATCACTGCTAAGAAAGGAAGGGAATTAAGAGCCAGTTGTGTAACGAGACCAGAGAAGGAGGGGAGGGAGAGAGCCCAGCTGTAAGCATCAAGACACATCAAGATGTGCACACTAACTTATGCTAAGTAACAAACACTGCTCACTGGAGAAACACTAACTACTGTCCTGTATAGCTTAGAAGGCCTCTCCTAGTGCAACACAGTGTATGAACAAAACTGGTCTGTCACATTAATATTTAAGCACACCCACTCATTCGGGAAAAGAGCCAAGTGTGGAACACTTGGGGCTGAGATCAGAAAACTCTCAGCCTGGTGAGGACTTAGAGGGAGAAGGCCTGGCATAACACGGCTCCGTGAAGTTCTCTCTATAACCGACTCCCCGCACCTCCTATTCGCAAGCCTGGACTCCAGCTCCTGTTGCTGAGTCATATTTTATACCTCACCAGCTCCCCAAAGCCTCAGGACTCTTCACAGAACTGCTCTCCTGTGTACCACCCCCCTCCTGCTGCCCATGACATGCCTGGCTCAGCATGAAAGACTAAGACACTTCTCCCTACCAGGGGTTAGAGGCATGGCTCAGTGGCAGAGTGCTTTTCAGTGTGTTAGACCCTGGGTTCCCTTCCCAGCACCATAAAAAGGCCCCTCCAACCAAAACCTGTGCTCACCACAACCAGTCAAAGTATGCTCGACCTTCCCCACTGTTTATCCTTCTTTCTTTCAGTGAGTTGATGACACCTTTGCAAACAGAAGACTAAGAGGAAAAGGAAAATGCATAGATGAAGACAATTCCACATTCCTATCAAGGCAATCAACTCAGCTGAAGGTCTCCCTCCCTCCCAGGCCAGATCAAGAGCTCTCTTCTGTGCTCCTAGAACATTCTGCAGTCATGATAAATACCCAGGTGACTAAAATACACCGTAAGCGCCTGCTGACAAGTCCTTTCACTAGCTCAGGAGCTGGAAAACTACAGCCTAGGAGGCCAATACGCCTCTGCACCTGTTTTTGTAAATGATTTTGTTAGCACACGGCCACACTTCACCTATATGTTTACTATGCCCGCATATACGTTACAATAGCAGTTTGAGCAGCTGTAAAGATGGCAGCATGCTCCCCATACCCACAAATAAAAATGTTTACTATTCGATCTTTATAGCATCACCATCAAAACTTAAGTTTGGGTGTCTTTGTGGCTGTTTTCCAAAAGTTTTAACTGAAGAAGGAAGATTCAGCTAGAATGTGGGTGGCATCATCCCATGGATTGGGGGGTACCAGACTGGAGAAAAAAAAAAAAAAAAAAAAACACGAGAAAGTGAGCTTAGCACCAGCATGCACCTTTCTCTCTCTGCTTCCTGGATGTGGGTACCACGTGACCAGTCACCGCATGTTCCTGCCATGACAGAGCACAACTTCGAACAGAAGCCGCAATAAACCTTGCCTCCCTTGAGTGGCTCCTTGTCAGTATTTTGCCACAGCAAGTAGAAAAGTAACTAATGCAGAAATGTCTTTCCCTTTTCTGAGACTGGGTCTCTGCACATGGCCCACACAGGCCTCTAATTCCAGCCTTGTCACGGCCTCCTGTATTGTAAGTGTGAGGCGCCGTTTTGTCTTGTTTCTCTATGCTGACTGATTAAGCTGAGGACGTGAAACAAGGGAGGAAGAAGGCACTGCCCTGGAGGACTCCTACCCCCAGAGCCAGAGGGCTCCCCACGGGTGTTTATTTCCCTAATCCTCTGCTTCGTCATGGCTTCTTCAAACATTCTTTATTTAAATAATACATGATAGTATGCAAAATTTATGCCAGAATGTAGTTTTGAAATGTTGTACTCAATTGTTTACTATGAGTGGTATCCCCCCAGGGAAAGATATTATGGCTTTATTATTAAAATTGATGGAGAAATAGGTGCACGGAAAATTTATTTTTAAAAATAGAGAATTCCCTCTTAAAAGAACAAATCTATTTCACAAATCAAGCATCCTCCTAGGCACTCTGCCAGTTACTTTGACAAGGCTGTCACTCACTCATTGCCACAGACCTCCTTCATGGGCACTGTCATCCATGGGGGTGGAGAATGGTGCTTGAATGTGACTATCAGGAGTCTAGCAGGGACTCACAGTGACAGTATAGATTTTTGAGTCTGATGAATAGGCATCTCCATTCCAGTTCTGCCCCATGACAGCTTGTGTGACCCTGGTCAAGGAATTGACCCTTGTGCAAGCTCCGTTTCAACATCTGTGATGTGGGAGGCACCTACCCTACAATGCATGGTTGTTGTGAGTGAGGGTCAAGGGCAGTGTTGGGAGTGCGCCAGGGGAGTGACTGGCACATGCTGATGCTTTCTATTGTTTTGTCAGCCTGCTGGGCAGCTCTCGGGCTTTGCTGACTGTCGGTGAGGAACACTTGAGTCTGAAAGCAATGGAGTGACTGCCGAAAAGGTCTGGATTTACTCATCCAGTCACACTGAGCTGGTCCGATTAGGGGGTGCTTTACTGTTCTACAGCATGTCTGCGGAGCTTGCAGCACTGGCTGCAAGAGGAGAGGGATGAGGACAGAAAAGGCCATGTGTGAGCAATTGTGCTCCGAGCTGCACAATGTTACATGGTTGTCTCCATAGTTTTCAAGCCTTCCTAGATTTCAGAGTGTGGTGCCCTTTACTTTGACCTTCCCAGCAGCATCCTAGGAACTGCAACTCAGCCTTCCTTGACACTTCCTGCAATCAGCCCTTAAATACCTCATCTCTCTGACCTTGAGCAAAGGGTGCTAAGATGGCTCTAAAAAGCTGACGCATTAGTCTCTAGTGGGTGCTCAGTCCCCCCTCCCCCCACCTTGAACTATTAATCTCCTACAAACACTATGAATTGGCAGTGTGACAGCAGAAGGTGACCAAGTAGTCTGGCTCCTCCTGGGCTGGCCAGGCTTCATCCAGCTGGGGCTCAACTCTTCAGATACAGCCCTTGGGTCCAGAGAGGCAGAGGCATGGCTGCCCTCCATGCAGACACTGGTGAGAACGGGCTCCTGGTCGTGTGGGTGCCTCTGGCATTCTGGGGACAAGCTGACTAAGAAATGGTTGTTCAAGATGAGGTCTCAAATCAAAGCCGAAAGCATTGGCAAGCTGAAGGCAGGAAGTCTTCCTGAAGAGTGCTGCCGGCCACAGATGATCAGTTCTGTGATGGATGGGCCTGGGTTGTGGAAATGGAATATGCAAAAGAAAACTCACATCTTGTCAGAGAGTCCTTCATAAGCCAAGGTTGTTGCAGAGTTGCCCACACATGGCCCTTCACCATAATCTTGCAACCTGGACTCTTGGGAGGTTTCAGCCCCTCCCACCTGCCACAGGTGAAGTCTGTGACAGACCTGGGATGAGGGGCTCCAGCAGGGATCTTCTGTTGGCACTGGGGCTGGGATTTTAGCAACACTCTGGAGATAGCTGTGATACTGTGTTTAGTGAGTGGGGTTTGTGGCATGGTTGGACTTAACAAACCAGGTCACTGGAGTTCCTTCCTTCCCCGCCTTTCCAAAGTAAGATTTTTCTGTCCCCTAGGGATTAGTCAACAGAGTGCAGCCCTGCCAAAGCTTGGCAAGGGACAATCAAGCTAGCCCATGTAATATTCCCCCAAATCAAATCAGAAGCAAAAGACAGGATGAACAGATAAAACTGAATGATCCATGGGGCTGGTAAAATGGCTCAGTGGGGAAAAGTCCTTACTGTAAGAACCTGACGATTTGGATTTGATCCACAGAACTCATGTAAAGGTGGAAGGACAGAACTGCTCTGTGTCTTCAGGTGCACACTCACACATATACATCATTCACACACACACACACACACACACACACACACACACACACACAAACAGACACACACACACACAAACACACACCACCACCACCACCACTAATAAATAATTTTGGAAGTGAATGATCCATGAAGGGAACTCTTTGTATTTACAGTCACTGCTACATTAACAGATGATGTGTTGCTGGAGACATCAGTCCTCAGAGGGCATCAATAGGTGGTCATCTAAGTAAGGGGATCAGGCTGGGCATGAAGCTCATAGGCAAGACCCTGGCAACAGAATAAAAAAAAATTTAAAGAAAGGTGGAGAGAGGGATCAATGGCTGATAATAATCATTTCTGAAATAATTTTCAGAAGTGTTCAGCTAAAGAAAGCTAAGCTGATGTCTCCTTTGCAGGACCTTCTCATCGCTTCTAAAATGCCAACGTGAATCCTGAAAGGGGATTTATGTTCTGTGTGGCATGCTTTCCAAACTTATTTAGAAACTCACCCTATCCACACTTTCAAGGGTTGACGGTTGGACTACAGAACATGAGAGATGCTTATATGTGTATTCTGCTTGCCTTTCATGACCTAATTCTGTCTATGAAAACAATGCAAATTATAACACACGGAAATGCTACCTGTAGGCTGGGGTGCAGCAACCCTGTTGCCCCTCAGAGGCCACCTGTTCGGGGGAGGGGAGTTCCGGTGTGCTGAAGCATGTTCGCTAAGCAAGGAATGCTTCACACCTCCCAGCAGAGAAATACAAATGGTATTGCTCTGTCGTCTTAGGGGGTTATTACTACTAACCAGTTAGGACATGGGAAAATATTAAATACCCTTAGGATGTGACCTGCAAAAGGTCATCCACAGCAGAAAGCAGTCAACTGTTAAAAGTCCACTTTCTGAAAAAGTCTAACTACTCGGCACATGTGCCCCTCTGACAGGACAAGCTTGCTAAGGTTCAGCAGTGGCTCCATGCTGTACAAACAATTTCTTACATGACCTTAGCCTCTCCAAACTCATCTTGCTACCCCCCCCCCCCCCAAAAAAAACTAGAGTGGCACCAAGTGCTATCTGCTCATGTGTCAATAGCTCAAGTCTCAATAGCTCAAGTGCCTATCCCTGGAATCATGGGTAAAGTGTGATCTACACATGAGATCTAATTACCATTCATCCTGAAAACGGAAGGAGAACCTGACACAGGCTATAACACAGGGGACCCTGCTGTGAGATGTTCTGTATGTTAAATGTGTTGCTCTGATTGGTTAATAAATCTGATTGGCCAGTAGCCAGGCAGGAAGTATAGGCGGGACAAGGAGAGAGGAGAATTCTGGGAAGTGGAAGGCTGAGGCAGAGAGACGTTGCCAGCTGCTGCCATGACAAGCGAGATGTACCAGTAAGCCACGAGCCACATGGCAACTTATAGATTAATAGAAATGGGTTGATTTAAGATATAAGAACTAGATAACAAGAAGCCTGCTGCGGCCATATAGTTTGTAAGCAATATAAGTCTCTGTGTGTTTACTTGGTTGGGTCTGAGCGGCTGCAGGACTGGCGGGTGAGAGAGATTTGTCCTGACCCTGGGCCAGGCAGGACTGGAGAAAACTCTAGCTACAGGACCCTGAGGAGACTGTGCTCAGTGTAGTTAGCTGTCTTGGAAGGATGTATACTGTATGATTTAACTTACACAAGGTCCCCAGAGGACCCAGTACATAAAGACAGAGCATATGGGCTGGCCCGGGCTGGAATAGAGACACAGGAAGTCAGAAGTAGAGGGTGCAGATGACTAGTCTAGAGAGATGAAGAGGCCCTGGAATTAGAGAGTGGCAATTTTTGTACAATGTGAATGTATTTTACATCAATGAAGCATGCAATTTAAAAACAGCTAAGATGGGGAAAAAGTTACATTATATATATTAAATACAGATGCATAGTACTCTAAGAACCCAAGTTAAGGCCTTTGCAGATAGCCCTGGAGCAGCCCCTGCCTTCAAGCCTGTCTTTAGTGTCATTTGCCACCTTCCTGAGAAACGTTTGAGATCTAGCCCTTGAAGTCCAGCATTTCCCATCACCGGCAGACCACCAGAAAGTCATTTGCTGTCAGCAACCATCCTTTTCCCCCAAGATTGCCCATGGATGACAAAGTAGAGATGCCCTGGCCACCTGTAGAACGAGTGACCAGCCTTTCCCACCTTCCATGGCTATCCTCTCCTCCCAGCCTCTCTCAACACCCAAGGCAGGCTATCCCAGATCTCAGCTCTGTCCTCACATAAGCAGCTTGTCTCTGCTTCACTGCCCAGGGCTAGGGTCCAGGCAGCCCTGCCCAGAGCCGTCAGTATGTGTAAGGGTTAAGAAATGACAGGCAGGGGAAGGGAGGCTGGGAAGGAGGCCCACACATGGGCTGGTCACTGAACTAGAAAGAATGGGCCAGAATTCAGGGCCAGATCCTTGGGTAACCTCTGGCACGTCGGTGCTACAGAGTCGAACCTTTATCAAGGGTAGCATTCAATGGGTATTAAAATCTATCCTCAATTCAAGGGTAATTCAGTGGCAGAGCCCTTCCAATTAACTTTGGGCTTTTGATGGACACTGTTAACTGTTTAAAATATCTAGGAGTCGGGAATGGCAGCATATGACTTTAATCACAGCACTTGGGAAGCAGAAGCAGGCAGATCTCTGTGAGTTCAAAGCCAGCCTGGTCTACATAAAGAGTCTTATGTCAGCCAGGGCGATACAATGAGACCTTACATAAAACAAAACAAGTCCTAATCAAGGATATTAGTCTAAGGGTCAGCCTTTCAGAATGTGCCATCTATGTGTGGACATGAGGCTTGTAAGCTATTGCCCATTCTCTGATGAACGGGTTTGAGCCAAGATAAATACAGAAAGGAATGGGGTCAGTCCTGGATTACAGTCCTACCTTTAATGGCTTAGCTAAGGTTAGTAGCCCCAATGTTTTAGATGTGGAAAGTAGGGATAGAAAGAAGATTCTAAAATAGAAGACATTTAAGAGGACCTAGGGATCACTCCTAAGTCGAGATGTCAAATAGCCTGGGGACAAATTGAGCCAAAGGAAGAAGATCCTGGATGTGAGGGTGCAGAGTGGCCAGGTATGTTCCAGGGTACAGTGGCCATTTGCTAAAGTCGATGTCATTTATGTGTCCTGGCCCGTCATACGTACTGCTTTAAGGTGGAAAGTTAACAGCAAGGCCTGGAGACATGGCTCAGTTGGCTAAGAGCACTTGCTTCTCTCAAAGAGGACCTAAAATGGGTTCCAGTAACCATGACATGCCACTTATAATTACCTATAACACTCCAGACCCAAGGGATCCAATGCCTTCTTCTGACTTCCAAGGTCACCTAACTTTACATGCATATATCTCAATACAGTCATACAAATACACATAACTAAAAATAAAAAAAAATTTTTTAAAGTTAAGGGAAATGGAACAACTAGATAAGATACTATTCAGACTAAGTTTCCTTATCTGAAATTTTTGGGACCAGAGGTTCTTCAAGTTTATGATTTTTTTCCAGATTTTGAAATGAGATATTAGAAGAGGATATAGGAAGAAATGAGATATTGGAGAAGACTCAATGCTAAACATAAAATTCATTTATGTCTCATATGTACCTTGCAATGCAAGGCCTGAAGGTAATGTTATACAACATTTTCATAATTTTATGCATGAAACAAGAGTTTAATGACTATTAAATTTTCTACTTGTGGCTTCATTTTGCCATTCAAAAAGTTTCAGGTCTTGGAGCGTTTTGTATTTAAATTTATGGACTTGGTATTTTTGAATTAGAGACTCTCAACCTGAAGCAGGTGACTGAGTGACTGTATTAAGAGGCCCACTGTAACGTCCTTGCAGAAAGGCCTGGGGTTAGAGGTCAGTCTCCAGCACACACTCTGTCCAGGGGGCCTCTTCCACACGCGTCACTGCAGGAATCCCCACAAAGCCTCATGAAACACGTCTTCTCCACTTTGGACAGCATGTTCCGATCTGGAGCGATCTGCTATGGCTGTTCGGTGAGAAGTTGGTAGTCCAGACGAAAACTCGGTCCTTCGGCCCTGGGCTCAGTGCCCCTTGTCTTCCTCCGCCCAGGCATCAGTGAGAACACACCTGCCTTTCTCCCTGCTCTGTCAGCAAAGGCTCCTCAAATCACTGCAGCTCAGAACTTAGGCTGTCTGCAATTCAAACCCCAGCCTGTGTTCAGCATGCTCAAGGCCCTGATTTCACATCACAAAAGAAGACAAGATAAACCATCTTATTTCGATCTTTTGATAGATGCTGCTATTGTTAGCAATATCCGAATCAAGGATTCCAGCCTTTTGGAAGAGACCAAATTCCTGGCCCCTGCTCCTCCAAATATCCTCCCTTTCATGCTGTTAGCAGGGCTGCTCTTCGGTCACCTTGGACCTAAGCAAGGCAGAACTTGCAGTAGGTCACCCGTCATCTGTCTTTCCTCTTGGGCACCATCATTTCAACAGCCACTAGGCTGAGAGCATCACTTACTCAGAATATTTGGGGGCTCCACCTCTAAATGGTTATCTTCTTGGAGGAGTGTCGTCAGTTGCTTAACCTGCTTTGTAAGGAGCACAGCCCCAGTCAGGGTTGACATATTTACACAAGCACAAACGAGCTTCTTGACAACACTCAGACGGGCTCACAAACCAGAGCAGCATGAATAGCCTGCAGAACAGCCTAGCTTCTTGGATATTCCAGCCAAACTGGATGCCCACCTACCCTCACTGCTCTCCTCAAGGATATTGGGTGGGAGGTGAACTGGAAAGGCGGCTGGCTTCTCTCACCAACTCATGCCTGGGGAGTACTTCCTTGGTCCCTCTTGAACTTAGTAAAAGGAGCAAGTGGATTCCTGCAGGGCAGGTTCACCAAAGAAGTCTAGCCCCTTGCTTACTGGAATTACCCCACAAACAGGACTCTCTCTCTCTCTCTAGCCCTTTGCATTTTATATTGAGCTGCATAAGAGGAGGTATGGCATCTGCTGTGATGTCTGGGGTTTTGCCTAAAAATTATTCAGCTCCCAAGTGCTTGCCCTCACAGGGTCATTTTCACAGAAGGGAGGATGAAGAAGCTATGGAGAGGAGGGGTACCTCCCTCACATGCCACCAGCGTAGGATGAAACTCAACCCAGTCAGCTCCTGAGTAACCCCGAGGTTACACAGAGCTGCTGCCTGGCAGCATCACTTCTAGATGTGACTTTTCCCCACCGACAGGACACCATCAGTTCTCAGGGCCTCTCCATCAGCCCTGGGGGTTGAGGCCTGGAAGAAGTGGGATCACAACGGTCAGGGCCAAGGACCCACATCTCTTGGAGGTGACATCCCCCTCTCCCACAGCCCCTTTCTCATCACTTCAGTGTCCTCTGAAAAGAAGAGACCAAGAAGGAAGTTTGCCTGGCTCATAAGGTAGTCAAGGTGTTACATCACTGGCCTGATTCTGCCAGTCAACTTGTACCTATTGGAACTGAAGAATAAGAGGAACAATAGACAAGAGGAATGGAAATGAGCATGCTGAGTATTCCAGGATTCACAGAAGTCTATGGTACTGAACAACCCAATGTACATTACAGGTAGAGAGAAATGCACAGTACGGAAGACATGTATAGTCGGGCAGGCAAGTCTTTGGCAGAGTCCCATACTCTTGAGTCAGGAATATTGAAACGAAACAACAAATAAAGAACATGGACTCTCAGGAAACCAGAAAGGGGCCCAGGAGAGGGGAAAGAGGGGCTTTAAGGGCAGCAGTGCACAGAGCAAATATGATATGAAAGAGGAAGTGGCCATGTTGGCCATGGAAAGGTTTGAGTAGGGATAGAAGTGAGGCAAGGAGATGGGGAAGGAGGGGGAGAGTCAACCAAAACTTGGTATATGAAAACTCTATAAGAAAACCTGCTATACATGCAAAGTTTGAAAAATAAAATAAAATCTTGTTTGAATGGAGGTATCCTGTGTGGATGGATAAAACTATTTCTAGAAGCCATAGGTTATTTAGTGAAAATCCACAAGCCTTTCTATGAGTTGGTGGTAAGGGAGGTCCCTGCTGTTGAAAACATGCTATACTATAGTTCCGGGACATAGAGAAATCATACTGAACTAGACACTCCCTCCCTGTTAGCTAGCTTTCGTAGTGTCAGAATGTGTTACACAGGCTACTAGGTAGAAAAATCATTAATAATTTTACTCAGCTGTGAACACTGTGAGTGACAGTATCAACCTGCCAGGCAAGACGTACCCATTGGCACAACAGTGGTATGGCTGTACAAGGGTAACTGATACTTTTCCAGTTGGATTTCAAGCCTGCTCCATGGGAGGGGATTCACATCAGGTGTTATAAACCTGTTCAAAAGTCTCTGGCTGGGGAGATCACAGGCCTTAGTAGGGAAGCTATTGTTGTCTTCCCTGATAGATATGTTGTATCTGTCAAATTGCCTTCTAAATATTTACATTTGGGCCTGTAGGTTAGCGCTACTGTCAACATTGGTAAGAGAAGCTTCATTTCTCAGTGAGCAGCAACTCCTGCAGTGATTCATAACTAGTCAAGGCACCGAGAGTAAGTGACTGTTGTATGCTCAGCCTTAACCATAACTCCCTCCAAAACTCAAGGGACATCACGGAAGGGAGGACAGAAAGAACGCGAGAGCCCCAGGAAGGGGTGGAGTGCTACGGAACTCTGACTTCTGGGCTTCACGTGGTTCCTGCACTCATGAACTCACAAGGAACGTGACGTTCCTTTATGGAGGAGGGAGGCGCTCACAAGATCCCACCACTGTCTGAGGATCTACAGGCAGCTAACAGTCGCTGGAGGAAGGAAGAGATGTTTTCTTTGGTAGTGTACCACTGGTACATTGCCCTCACTTCTATAAATAACCCCTGACACACATTCATGTAAACAACCCTAATAAAACTAATTGGCTCATCAAAATCAAAACAAAGCGTGAAAATAGAAGGGGGACAAGGGAACTGGGGAGCTGGGTATTGGGAAGAGGAACGGAAGCAGCAGGCATAAGGAGGAGACAGAGGTGGCAGTGGAGGGTGAATATGATCAAAACATGTTCTCTGTGTGAACGACAATATCATAATAAAATCCATTATTATGCATCACTAATGAGTGCAGATGAAGGTAAAATAAGCGAATTTTCAAAAGGTAATGGAGGCCACAAGGACTGAGAAACCGTGTGTGTGTGTGTGTGTGTGTGTGTGTGTGTATGTGTGCGCACGTGTGTGCGCGCGCGCGCATGCGCGCGCACGTGCATAAGTGGCAATACATTTTGCAAAGGATGTTTGTGCAGGAGAAGAAAGATGAAGAATAAAGAATCTCCTACCCAAAGCCTATTTTGTCCATCACTTCTGGATCTTCTTATGTGTGGTCTTTCAAAATCTCATATATTTTAAGTTGTGAGAGTCAGCTATTATGGTTGCTAAATAAGTTCAAAGAGATCAGGAAAGAAAGACTGCCATGTATTATCACTTAGTTAAGGGGGAAATTCCTTTGGGGACTTGAAAACTTCATTTAGGATGATAAACTATGAGTCTTGAAAGTCTCTGGCAACCTCTGCCTTAGTTTGGAAATGGGTTCCTCAAAGACAATGTATTAAAGACCTGGTCTCTATCTGTGGTGTTGCAGGGAGATAATAAGCCCACTAGAGGTGAACCTTGGAGGGGATATAAGGGCCCCAGCTCTTTCTCTTCTTCTGATCCTGCTTCCAAGCCCCATAAGAAGAACGTCTTCCTCTAGCACACACTCCATCATGATATGCTACCTTATTGAGGCCCAGAGGCAGAGAGTCACCTGACTATGGAAGGACACATCTAAAATGGTAAATCAAAGCACACCTTTCTTTTTTGTTTGGTTTTTCGAGACAGGGTTTCTCTGTGAAGCAGTTCTGGCTGTCTTGGAACTCACTCTGTAGACCAGGCTGGCCTTGAACTCATAGAGATCCGCCTGCCTCTGCCTCCTGAGTGCTGGGATTAAAGGCATGCACCACCACTGACTGGCTACACCTTTCTTCTTAAGTTGATTAGCTCAGGTGTTTTGTTTCACTAATGGAAGTTTGGTTGACACACCTTCACCTGTTAAGTGTGATTCATTTTGGCTTCCTCCAAAACTACTTCTGAAAACAAGATTCATCACCAGAGTTAGAGTCCTGCCTTCTTCACTAACCCCTCCCTTTGACCACTTATCTAAGATCCTGCCTAAAAGGAACTAGGGTTATAAATGGAAAAGAAGGTGAGTGAGAAATCAATTACATAGGCAAGAACCTTATTGGACTTCTCAGAAAATTATTAAAAATAAATCTTCAATGAAAATGAAGTAATAATTAAAACAAACAAAAACTCCCTAACCTGGAGCACAGGGTAAAGGCTCCCCATAAAGTTGAGCTGCAGAGACCACCAAACTGTAGATGGACCTCTACAAAAAGCACATCCCTTTTTGTGTGTCATCTGCTTTCACTGGGCCCACCTAGGTGAGGATCCCTTCTGGTAGCTGACAGCAGCTTCTGAGGATCACCCAGACCGGTGTCACATGCCAGCACATGGCTAGGTCTCACTGTAGTAGTAAAGCACTGACTATCTTTGCTAGAGGCACCAAGAATGCCAAGCACACTCAGAAAAGGATACACTACCCACTCACAGGACCATAAGCGGAGTGGACAGAAAGTACAGTGAGCAGCTAAGGAGGTGCAGGTCCTGCTGGGAAGCTTGGGTCTGGGGTCCTGGGTACAAAGGTCACTAGACATCAGTCCTGGTTAACTGCTCACATACTGTCATAACATGGTCCAAGAATGGAGTCGTGTGAGGAGAATTATGAGTGCTTATGAGAAAACTCCAAGAAAACAAGACAAGTGTCTTGGGACCTCAGTTTCTTCAAAACATGGAATTGTTCTTGGAACGTGTTAGTGTCCTCCTCCCAGGTACAGCAGATAGGAGTGAGTTTAGTCCAAATTATTCATCACAACAAGTTTTTGTTATTTGTTTAAATGCCTCTAAGGAAAAACATGTTTTTGTCACATGCAGCTTGTCCACTATGTGCTGCTTGCCCTTATGATTGAATACCTTAGTCATGTGACTCTTCTTAACACTCGGAGTAGAAACTGTCTGATGCTCTGAATAAAATTTGCTATCGCATGAGATTTTAGTCCTTAGTTTTTGGTTCCCACCACCTCTAGAGCAGCAACAACACACTTCCTTGAGGAGGTGACAAGTGTGTGGTTGTCCATCCTCAGCCCAGGTAAGAGGTGTTATGCTAGGGCCACTAAGGCTTACTGCCCGGCACTGAGGAAGAGAGTAGGCCCCTGGCCATTACTGAGCAAATGTCACCAATGCTAATGAATAGTCCTGGCCTCCAGTGTTCTGTGTCTGTGCCCCGTGGGAGAGCTCTCTTTTCCTACTGCCTGAAACACCAGGAAACCACCTCCCTAGGAATCAATTATGGAGAAGGTATGTCTGAATTAGAGACATTTTGCACACAAATACCATTTATTTCCAAATAAATGTTTCCTTTTCTGGTAAGGAGAAGGGCAAAGCTCCAACGTTCAAGAGGGGTTGGGAATGGTCCCTCACTGCATTCCAAATACTTATCCTTACCCCTCATCAAAGAAACAGGTCTTTGCAACAGATGAAGACCATCACAGAAAACTACAAACCAGCAAAATGCAGAGAACAAGAAATAATAATTTCAAAAAATTACTTTTTAAAAGAAGTAGAGAAAAAAAAGAGGGGCTGGAAGTAGAACTCAGTGGTGTGCACCTGGCATGCATAAAATTCTGGGATTGATTCTCAATCCCTTATGCACACCAAAAAAGAGTCTTGGTCATTTGTAACATCCATTTGTGAAGAAACATGTAAAGGCTGTGTTTCCAGGTATGCTGTGTCTGTAAGCATGACTAACCTTTTCTATCACTGAGGAGCTAGAGATGACTGCCCTAGGCTATCCTGGACAGTGTGATCGCTCTTTCCTCCCTGTATTCTCACTCGCACAGCAGAGGAGGCCAGGCCACAGAGCTGATTCTCCACAGCAGGGACATCTGCTGGGTGTGGTCAGAAAATAATCATCTACCCTACTAGTAGCCCAAGCCAGACTTTCTACACTTGGGGCATCAGGGCTGGACCCAGATCTCCAGGATGAGCAGCAGTCTGGGCCTCTACCAGCTAGATGCCAACAGCAGCCATACCTCCCCCATCCACATAGGCGTGACAACCAAATAAAGAGAATACATGTCCCTAGGGGAATCATCCCACACAGCATCATCCAGGGAGCATCTTTAAACCACAGATGTCTCGGGAATTTCCCAAAGCTTTCCAGTAAGCCTAAGTACTCTGGACCGACCCACTTCCGACTCAGAGACCTGTTCATTCTAAGAAAAGGCACCATGACACCAAGTCCTGAAAATCTTCAGCTCACAATGATGACACCATTCAGACCCCAGACCAGCATGGCTTCAAATATCCAGTGGCATTTTAAGATGAGTCAAACTTATTTTCATCATCAATAGTTCCATGGATTCACACTCGGGGTTTGAGATGGCCTGTATGTGGGTTATGCTAGAATTAGATCATGTGATCTCACTCCGATGGGAGCCATTTCCCCTTCCTGACCTCCTTACTGGTGCCATTCAGCATGACCAACAGCTGAGGTCCACACATTGGCCAGCACAGCGGGGGGGGGGGGGGGGGGTATGGGATGGGACTGTTGGACTAGGGAGGCAAGAAGAGCTGAGGGAGGTGAGGGGATGGGTAGGTTCTGGGTTGCAAAGACGTGGTATTATCTTGGAAACAGATTAGCAGCTGGTACACAAGTTTGGGTGGGGACGGAAGCAGGAAAGCCAGCCAGGGACTGTGAAAGTCCAGCTGGCAGTAAGACTGGCTCAGCTACAACATGGGCACCAAGTGATGAGATCTGGGGCAAAAGAGGAGATAAGATCACAGGCTCCCAAAGAGTCCTATCCAGCAAGCAACAAGTCTAGGGCTTCAAGAAACATCCACACTGCAGATCTGATCCATATGGGAATGCTCTTGGCAGGGCTGTGTTGGTACTCCAGGGTTGTGCTGGACACTGCACCCCTAGAACCTGTGTGTTCAGAATGGGACAATGTTTGGTGACAGGGCCTTCAGTAAGGTAAGGAAAATGAAGTCATGTAGGTGGCCCCTTCATCCAATATGACTGGTACCTTTGCAAGAGGAGGGGCAGGGGGAGGTGACTCAGTGATAGGGTACAGGCTTGGTATGCCGGAAGCTCTGGCTTCCATCCCAGCACAGAAAAAGAGGAAGGGATGAGGATAGGGACATGCAGCAGTTAGACGGTGAGTAGAAAGGAAAGGCAACCACTTGCAAGTGGAGGTGTGTGTCAGGAGAAACCATGCCTCTTTTGCTGTGATCTGTGTGGATTTCAGCAGGCACAACTGAGAAAATGCACGGCCCCCGTGTTAAACTGCCCGGTTGGTCTGTGTTATTTGTGACAGCAGCTAGATGAGCTAATCCAGGGAGGCCAACTGGAGCCTCTCAGCAGTCCTATGAGAGCTGTCATTTGGCTAGCCTGACAGCAGCAGAGACCACACCGTGGCCAGTGGGTACACTGGACTGAACCGCCACCTCCCAGGGGGGCATACATGCACAAGAAAAAGACAACACGTAGGCAGGGACACAGCCACATGGAAGACAAGAGCTTGCTGAGGGGGTTTCGAAAGGTAGACACTAATGTGACTGTGTGATGGGAACGGCACCAAGGGGACTGTGGACACTATCCTGGGAGAGACAGGAGCCTGAGGCTGGGATGAGGCTGGCTTCTCTCCTCTGGGTCTCCCCATGTTACAAAATCTCCCTCTTCTGTCATTTTCCTGTTTACAAATTTCAAGAGACTCGTTGTTTACTGCAGGAGGGGGAACTGAATTCCTACCTAGAGACAAACTCCAGGGCCAAGGAGGGTGGAGTCTCATGTCTATCTACATCCAGGCTGGGAGCCTCCACACCCTGTACGTGCCCCCTCAGCTATCACCAGCTCCTTGGCAGAGGAAGTTCTGACTCCATTCTCTACTTATCGAAACACACGTCCTTCTCCTGGGCAGCTGATATGGCACATCATGCCAGGGCCTTCCTGCCTCTTTTGCACCTCTGGGCTCCTATGTGCCAATATGTCCTTCTACCTGGGCACCACACCCACCCTCCGAGCTGTGCCCACCTCTGCACCTCTAATCCTCAGCTCCTGGCTCCACTCTCCATCTGGATCCTCACATTACAGATGTGTCGACCTCTGTATAAGCTCCTTCTCCAGGCCTATGTCACCTGCCCAGAGTGATATTCTAAGACAAGGGCCGGAAGCAGGCCCTACACAGGACCAGAAAATTGCCTCTGAGAGGGAAAATGAGAGGGATTGCACTAGTTATCTTCAAGAAGACACATTCAAGTTCACAGCCATGACCCAATGAGGGGAGGGGGTAGCCCAAGTGTCAATCACAGACGAAAGGCGAAACAAAAAAGGGTATATTCATAAATATAGCATAATTCACCTTAGGAAAGATTCTGACACATGCTACAACACAGATGAACCTTGGGGACATCTTCAGCAACATATGACAGTTGCACGGGCACATATATATCTCCATTTATATGAAATACCCAGAACAGTCAAAATCACAGAAAAAGAAAGTAGAATGGTGGCCACTGGGAGCTGGAGGTTGAAGGAGGGGGGTGACTGTTTAAACAGGGACTAAGCGACCGCTGGGAAGATGAAAAGGTAGACTGGGTGAGGCCACACAAGTGTGCGAACAGACAGAGTGACACCAAACGCTCTTAACAATGGTCAATTTTGTGATGTATGTTATCAACATTAAGAATAATTGAAACAATTTTTGAAAAACACGAGACAATAACTTTGTGTTCATTCTACATGTTATATATACACAGTTGCCTCTGGGGACTTCCACAGTATGTGACTGTCCAGGGTGCTCAATTTGTAAAGTGTCTTTGGAACACAGAGAGGCAGCGTGTAATCTAATCTGGGAGGAAACACTATGAAGTGCAAATCATGAGGCTGGAAGCATAAACCATAATTCAGCATGACCTCTGGGAGCCTCTCTGACATCCTCTCCTTTTTTAAAAATGACACCATGCAGTAAAGTATGACTGCTAGCGAGTAGGATCATACAAAGGGCTGACTCTTCTTTTCTCCAGTTCAAAACCAGAAGTCTGATAAGCACTCCACTCGTACTGCTATGACTTAACATTCTCTACCACACATCCCTATGACTCAGCGCTTTGGTTTTCAGTCCAGATAAGTGACCCAACAACTTGGCTCCTGGAGCCGCACTCTGCAGAGTGAGCGGCTCCTTGGCTCCTCCATGTTGTAAAACACACCTAAGGCCACTGAAGACCGGAAACACACCTGCTCAAGGCTTTGGGACGCTGCTTCTTGGCAAAAGTGGGGCCTCTCCCCAAAAGAGTTTGGCTTTTTACCACAAGAAATGTAGAAAAAAAATGTGAAATACAACAAAGGAAGGTGGGGGGGGGGGAGAACGACTGAATAGGAACAAATAAGTAAAAGTGAGGCAGACAGACTAGGAAAGGCTCAGGGTACTGGGCCTGCTTAGCTTTGCAGCAGTGACATCTGACACGTGTGTGTGTGTGTGTGTGTGTGTCTGTGTGTGTGTGTCTGTGTATGTCTGTGTCTGTGTGTGTGTGTGTGTGTCTGTGTGTGTGTGTCTGTGTCTGTGTGTGTGTCTGTGTGTGTGTCTGTGTCTGTGTGTGTGT
>CABHPP010105798.1:1900-19118 GCA_902168425.1 Peromyscus attwateri | reverse complement strand
AAAAAAAAAAAACACATGATCATCTCATTGGATGGTGAAAAAGCCTTTGACAAAATCCAACACCCCTCCATGATAAAGGTTCTAGAGAGATCAGGAATACAAGGAACATACCTACACATAATAAAGGCAATTTACAGCAAGCCAACAGACAATATCAAATTAAATGGAGAGAAACTCAAAGTGATTCCATTAAAATCAGGAACAAGACAAAGCTGTCTGCTCTCCCCATATCTGTTCAATATAGTACTTGAAGTTCTAGCTAGAGCAATAAGACAACAAAAGGAGATCAAGGGGATACAACTTGGAAGGGAAGAAGTTAAACTTTTGCTACTTGCAGATGATATGATAGTATACATAAGTGACCCCCAAAACTCTACCAGGGAACTCCTACAGCTGATAAACACCTTCAATAATATGGCAGGATACAAGATTAACTAGAAATAATCAGTAGCTCTCCTATATACAAATGATAAACTGGCTGAGAAAGAAATCAGAGAAACATTTCTCTTTACAATAGCCACAAATAATATAAAATTTATTGGGGTAACTCAAAGTAAGCAAGTAAAAGACCTGTATAACAATAACTTTAAGTCTCTGAAGAAAAAGGAAATTGAAGAAGATATCAGAAAATGGAAAGATTTCCCATGCTCATGGATAGGTAGGATTAATGTAGTAAAAATGGCAATTTTACCAAAGCAATCTAGATTCAATCTAATCTTGATCAAAATACCAACACAATTCTTCACAGACCTGGAAAGAACAATACTCAACTTCATATGGAAAGATGAAAAACCCAGGGCAGCTAAAACAATCCTGTACAATAAAGCAATTTCTGGAGGCAACACCATCCCTAACCTCAAGCTCTACTATAAAGCTATAGTAATAAAAACAACTTGGTATTGGCATAAAAATGGCATGTTGACCAATGGAATCAAATTGAAGACACTGACATTAATCCATTCTCCTATGAACACCTGATTCTTGACAAAGAAGTTGAAACTATACAATGGAAAAAAGAAAGCATCTTCTACAAATGGTGCTGGCATAACTGGATGCCAAAATGTAGGAGATTGCAAATAGATGCACATCTATTGCCATGCACAAAACTCAAGTCTAAGTGAATTAAAGAGCTCATCATAAATCCAGTTACAGTGAACCTGATAGAAGAGAAAGTAAGAAGTAGCCTTGAATGAATTGGCAAAGGAGAACACTTCCTAAATATAACACCAGTAGCACAGATACTGAGAGCAACAATTTATAAATGGGATCTCCTGAAACTGAGAAGTTTCTGTAAGGCAAAGGACATGATAATTAAGACAAAATGATAGCCTAAAAATGGGAAAAGATCTTTACCAACCTCATATCTGACAGAGGGCTGATCTCCAAAATATATTAAGAATTCAAGGAGCTAGAGATCAAAATACTAAACAAGACAATTAAAAAATAGTCTACAGAGTAAACACCGAATTCTCCCAAATGGCTGAAAGACATTTATGAAATTGCTCAACATCCTTAGTCATCAGGGAAATGAAAATCAAAACAACTCTGAGATGCCATCTTACACCTGTAAGAATGGCTAAGGTCACAAACACTGATGACAGCATATGTTGGAAAGGATACAGAGCAAGGGGAACACTCCTCCACTGTTGGTGGGAATATAAACTTGTACAGCCACTTTGGAAACCAGTATCACAGTTTCTCAGAAAATTGAGAATCAATCTACCTCAAGACCTAGCTATGCCACTCTTGGGCATATACCCAAGAAATGTTCAATCATATCACAAGGACACATGCTCAACTATGTTCATAGCAGTATTATTTGTAATAGCAAGAACCTGGAAACAACCTAGATGCCCCTCAACTGAAGAACGGATAAAGAAAATTTGGTACATGTACACAATGGAGTACTTCACCACAGTAAAGAAAGAAGAAAAAGAAAGAAACAATGACATCATGAAATTTGCAGGCAAGTGGATGGCTCTAGAAAATATCATCCTCAATAAGGTAACCCAGACTCAGAAGGACAAACATGGTGTGTACTCACTCATAAGTGGATACTAGATGTAAAGTAAAGGATAACCAAATTACAACCCACAGCTCCAGAGAAACTAGGAAACAAGGAGGACCCTAAGAGGGACACATGAATTGCCCTAGGAAGAAGAAATAAATGAGATCTCCATGAGTAAACTGACAGTGAGGGGGACAATAGAGGGAAGGGGATGAGGGATGAGAACATAAGGGAACAGGATATTCGAGTTGGAACAGGGACTGAGTGGGAGAGCAATGAAAGATATACCATGATAGAGGGGAAGTCATGTGGATAGGGAAAGACCTGGTGCTAGGGAAGTTCCCAGGAATCCACAAAGATGACCCCACCTTAGACTACTAGCAATAGTAGATAGGATGCCTGAACTGACTTTACCCAGTAATCAGATCGGTGAATACCCTAACTGTCATCATAGAGCCTTCATCCAGTTCCTGATGGATGCAGATGCAGAGACCCACAGCCAAGCACCAGGCCGAGATCCAGGAGTCCAGTCAGAGGGAGAGAAGAAGGATTATATGAGCAAAGGGCATCAAGATCATGATGTGGAAACCCAGAGAGACAACCAAACCAAACTAGTGGGAACTCATGAACTTTAGACCAACAGCTGTGGAGCCTTGGTGGGACTGGACTAGGCCATCTGCATAAGCAAGACAGTTGTGTAGCTTGATCTGCTTAAGACACATTAGGATCAGGATCCATCCCTGGTGCATGAGGTGGCTTTTTGGAGCCCACTACCTATGATGGGACACTTTGCACAGCCTTAATGCAAGGGGAGGGGCTTGGACTTGCCTCAAGTGAATGTACCAGGCTTTGCTGACTCCCCCATAGGAGGCCTTACCTTGTCTGAGGAGGGAATGGGTGGGGTGTTTTGGGGGGAAGACTGCGGGGCAGGACAAGAGAAGAAAGGGGGGGGTCTGTGGTTGGAATGCAAAATGAAAAAAATATAAATTAATTAAAAATATCCCATTAACATCATATATTCATTATTTAGTTAAACACAGAAATAAGGGTCTTAAAAGGCTATATCCATTCAATTCCTTCCCTCAGAGTTCAGGAACCCTTCAGAATAGGAGGTAGAGTGTTAAACCCAGAGGGGATAGAGGACACCAAGGAAACAAAGCTCTCTAAATCAACATGAGAAAAGCTCGTATGAACTCACAGAGACTGAAGCAGCATGCACAGGGCCTACACAGGTCTACACCAGGTCCTCTGCCTATATGTTATTCCAGTTAAGTGTTTTCATGGAATTCCTGAGTATGCAGATAAATGAGGATCTGATTCTTGTGACTTCTCTCAGTCACTTCTCCTTCTGTCAACTTGTCCTGTCCAACTGGGTTGGAATAGGATTTGTTCTATCTTATTAAATTTTATATTGTTACACATTTTTCAAATGAATGAATGAATGAAAACCTAGTCACAGGGTAAATGTTACAATTGAACTGTCATTTCTACCTGCTGGGAGAGACAAAATGAGTTTTCTTCAAAGGAGTGATGCTGGGTACATCAACCACTCCAAAGTAGGCCTCATGGACATGAGTAGTTGACCAACAAATAATTAAAATATTTTTAAATAATAAAAATATATTTATAAAGAATATTAAAAGGTAAAATTCATCACTTTTGAATTCAGTTTAGAATTCCACTCCTCGTATTCCTCTCAGAATCACACCCAAACTTCATTTCTTTCTCTCTCTTCAAAAGAAAAATATCCAAAAAAAAAATACACAAACACATACATGCGCACATGCACACACACATGAAAACTAAACAAACAAACAAAGCAATCAAAAAAAAGAAACCTGTGAAGTTCATTTTGTGCTGACCATCTACTCCTGGGCATGGGGATTGTCCTGGAGTGAGGTTGATATACCCAGTGCCACTCTCTTGAAGAAAATATTTTTTACTCTCCCAACAGCAATCAATTGCAAACAGCTTCTTGACTGGGATTTTTGCCCACTTGGAATTGTGCAAGTTTTATACAAGGCATCATAGGCTCTGAGTTCATTGTGTACCTTCCCTGCTGTGTCTGGAAAATTCTGTTTCTTTAAAGTTGTCTCTGAACGCGGTCTCACAACTCTGCCTTCTCTTCTGCAAAAATCAATGAGGACTGATGGGAGAAGTATGATACAGACTCCCATTTAGGGATGAGCTTTCAAGTTTCTTCTCTCTGCATTTAGCAATCATTAGTCTCTGTTTTAATTAACCCTATATTGCAAGTAGGAGCTTCCCTGATGCAGTTACAGAGATGTATGATTTATGGGCATAGCAGAATGTCATTAGGAGTCATTTTATTGTTATATTCATTTAGCAGAAGGATAGTATTAGGTTTCCCCTAGCGCTCATAACCTATCTAGTTTCAGATTCCTGGGCTCATTAACAATGAGAGGTATGTGTTCCATCTCATGAAGCAGACCTTAAATTCAATCAAAAAGTGGTTAGGAAATTCATAATATCTGTGTCACTAATGTACAAGTGGGCATATCTTGGAGACTAGTGGATACTAAAATTCAAAATCTTTGTAACTGAGTGAGATCGGTGAATACCTATTTCACTGGTAACTTGTATAGCACCGTCCAGCACTGTGGACTAGTCAGTGTGGGTGAAGTTTCTATTTGAGCACCATTTCCATTACTCCACGTTTGGTGAAATAAGTATGGCATGTCTTCAGTAGTCGTGTATGTAAGATGAGTTGCTAAACAGTCTTATTAACAACAATCCAGGAGCCCGATATTGGAGTAAAAACTGAGAGATCAGGGAAGGAGACAGAAGTCAGCCTCACTCTTACTGCTAGAAATCCTCAGCCAAAGACAGCCCTACTTCCTGTGTACCCACCCCTATATACCTTCCTGTCCCTGCCCTCTTATTTCCTCTCTCCGCCCAGCACATCACTTCCTATCTATCTGTACAGACCTCCAGGCCTCCATGGTTAGTGCTGAGATTAAGGGCATATGCCACCAAGCCTGACTCTATTCTTAATGTGGCCTTGAACTCACAGAGATACAGATGGATCTCTGCCTCCCGAATGCTAGGATTAAAGGCATATGCTACCATTGCCTGACTTCTGTATTTAATATCGTGGCTGGCTTTTTCCTCTGGTCTTCTGATAAGCTTTATTAGGGTGCACAAATAAAATATCACCACAAGGGTATTTTTAGCAATTTCTCCATAGATGGAGAATGAACAAGAAGAGAGAGAGAGAGAAAGAGAGAGAGAGAGAGAGAGAGAGAGAGAAGCAGAGACAGAGACAGATAGATGAGAGACAGACAGACAGATACACAAAAGGGGAGGGTAATAGAGAGAAGCACAGGCCTGGCAGTGATGGCGCACGCCAGGCGGATCTTTGTGAGTTCGAGGCCAGCCTGGCCTACAGAGCGAGATCCAGGAAAGGCGCAAAGCTACACAGAGAAACCCTGTCTCAAAAAACCAAAAAAAAAAGAGAGAGAGAGAGAGAGAGAGACAGAGAGAAGCACAGACAAGTCAATAGAAGGAGCTTTTATATTTACTATTTTCTGAAATTGTAATTGCTGTCTACTTGTGGTGGGTAACCACCAGTGTTGGCAATAATCTGTGATATATGGATGGTGTCTATGGGACCCTTTGGCCAATAACTCAAAAAGATGCAACCTAGTTTTAGTACTTGAGATTTTATTTGACATAAGAGGTCTAGTTACAGTATTTACCATTCCTATTAAATGGCTACTGCATTTAAAATCCTTTGGTATGTATATATATTTTAGAAGCCTTCTACATTAGTATATTTCCATATGACTTTTCAAAAGGCTTTTAGTGTTATTTATCCCTAACCACTTGATGTCTTCTGTCTAACATTTGTACATTTTCATGTGATTTGACTGGAATTAGAAGTCATTTTACGTGCCGGGCGGTGGTGGGACACACCTTTAATCCCAGCACTCAGGAGGCAGAGGCAGGTGGATCTCTGTGAGTTCGAGGCCAGCCTGGTCTACAGAGTGAGATCCAGGACAGGCACAAAGCTACACAGAGAAACCCTGTCTTGAAAAACCAAAAAAAAAAAAAAAAAAAAAAAAGAAGTCATTATACATGTCTGATAAATTGAGTACAAATGTACATGGAATTTATGTAATGTATTGATTTTCCTATATGAAAATTTCCATGTACTTGTAAGTAACTGAATTCATTTATATTTGAAATCTATTAAGTAGATGCGCATCTATCTGCAAATTTTATATTCATCTAAAGACAAAATGATTTATATTATTTAATTATTTATAATGCTATGATTTGTCCTTATTTAAATATACTATCTTAAAAGGAATGAAAATAGCCGGGTGGTGGTGGCGCACGCCTTTAATCCCAGCACTCGGGAGGCAGAGCCAGGTGGATCTCTGTGAGTTCGAGGCCAGCCTGGGCTACCAAGTGAGTCCCAGGAAAGGTGCAAAGCTACACAGAGAAACCCTGTCTTGAAAAACCAAAAAAAAAAAAAAAAAAAAAAAAGGAATGAAAATGTGTATATGTTCATACATTTTAAAATGTCTACCAATATGACTCAAAAATTAATCATTCAATGAAGTGATCATTGAGAAGTTTTATTCCCCTTAATCTTGTAGAATGCATTTTGATCATGTTTATAACCACACCTCCAACTATTTCCAGAGAAGCACATCTTCCATACCCACCCAACTTTGTGTCCCTTTTAGAAGTTAAACCCACAAGACTTCCTCTGCCAAAATATTTGTGGATGAGTGACTTTCAACTGAATTTTGGTTGACTTACTGTGTCTATACTCAGAGAAAACTGACATTCTCTTTCTCTCCTAGCAGCTAAAAATTGCCAGTGGCTCCTAGGTTAGCAGTAGAATTTCATAACCAGTTTCCATTTTCTATGCTGGGATTTGGTCTGTCTTGTGTTTGCTCAGGTCTTACACATGCTGTTGCAACCACTGTCAATTCATAAATGTAGCTGCCCTGATGTGTCCAGAAAATGGTTTTCTTGAAGTTACTTAACAAGTGTGGCCCTTAAAATCCTTTCTCTTCCTCTTCCAAATTGTCCATAAACCAAAGGAAGAAATGATATGGTATATATGCTCCATTTAGAGTTAAGCATTTTAGGCAGTTTCTTATTTTCTGTATCTTGTTTAGTCATGGATTTCTACATTATTCATTATTTACTACAAAGAGAAGATTCTCTAATGAGGCTTGAGGGATGCATAAATCTATGGGTACCATAATAAGTCATTAGGATCCATCTAATACTATGCCCATTTAACAGTAAAATATTAGAATGATATCTCCTAGGACCTAGGGACAGTCTCCTCATAGATTCTTTGCTTGATATCAGTGACACCTTTGAGAGAATGTCATCTTGGTAAATGGAACTTAATTTCAATTGTTTTGCTGTCATTTTAAACTAATGTCCTCCTACTGGGTTTCCTATTCCAGCCTTGATGTGAGGTTTTGCGCCTTGATCTTATTGTATTTCATTAAACTGTATTCTGTTGATATCCCTGAAAGGCCTGCTCTTTTCTGTGAGGAGACAGGGGGCGGGGCCAGTGGATCTGGGGGAGAAGAGATCTGGTAGGAGACTGGGAGGAGTTGAGGGAGGGGAAGCTTCATTCAGTATGTATTGTATGAGAGAAGATAAACACATTATTTTTTGAAAAGATAAAGTAGTTTGTTACTCTAATGAAGTTTCTTCCAGTATTTTATCAGGAGACATAACTTGGTTGTAATTGTAGCTCATGGGGTTTATAATTAAGTAAGATCAGTGCTGCTTACTTTCTCCTCTCTGGTAGTATGCACAGCATCTTCCAGAACTATGAAAAATAGCCAGTAGGATGCTGTTATTATGAATCAATTACGTGCTGTTTTCAGCATTAAGTTCTTTCCTTCAAGCTCTGGGAATGCCTGATGGTGGGGAGACCAAGAGCAATGGCAACAGCCCATAATGTTTGGGTATCTATGGGAACTCACTGGCCAACTACTCTAAAAGAAGTAAACCATTCCTGGTACATGACACTTTGTCAGTCCATTGTGTCTAGTAGAGGTATTGATCCAAATTGTCTTCTGTAGAGTGCCAGTAGAGGTTAGTGAATTACTGAGGGACCTCAGATAGGGATGCTCTTAAGGGTGGGTATAAAGGTTTAACAGGAAAAATGTTCCCTCTCTGTTCTTGATCCAGTTGGGATCTCCTGCTTCCCCAAGTTCTCTTTCTCTCGCCCCTCGCCCCTCATTACTCCCACTCACGTCCAGATTGTTCATGTAGATCTCATCCATTTCTCTGTCATTGGGTGATCCCCGTGTCTTTCTTGGGGTCCTATTATCCAGGTAGCCTCCCTGGTGTTGTGAGTAGCTGGGCCATGATGTGTAATACTCAGATGGGGGAGGAGAGGGCAGCATAAAGAAGGAGATATGATGAAGCATAAATAATACTGGATATCATTCAAAAAAGCCTTATGAAAACCTGCTACTCTTTAGACTTCCAGAAATGTATATAGACACATATGTAAAAAGATTTTAAAAAAGAAATTTCCCTAGGAAGTAGAGTACTGGCCCTACTGGACACTAAGTAGGGAAAACAGTGGAGGAGTACATCCAGGATTGTTGGAGAAGAGACAGTGAATATAATCAAATCTCATATAAATTCTCAAAGATATAAAATATTTTAAAAATAAATAAAAGGCTCAGACTTAAATACTTTTTAACTGAACAAACACTTATTTGTTATTTTCCCCATATGCTGATCATATGAGCTATTGTATAAAATTTGAGCATAAAGGAAGTTTTTTTTTTCCACTTGCAATTTTACACATTTTATAATGTGGAATCTCAGACTGTTATAAACTAAAGTGTGTATAGTATAAAGATCCCATGTACATTCAACTTCTAACTGTGTTCTTGACTTTTAAAAAATATGTTCTATGAAAATATCATATATGTATATGTTATATCTTGACTATAAATTTAAATGTACCTATTGTTTCTAATTTATATTATATTAGACACAATTACAAATTAATGGACTTCTCGCATTATGCTCCTGTTCTTTTCAGTTTTACTTCTTTCAGTTTTCCCTGTCATTTTTTCTATATTATATGGGTGTTTGGTTTTATTTTTATCAATGATGTTTAAGCAACTAGTTAAATAGCTGTGACTACAGTTCATTCATGATTACTCATTTCTCTGTTAGGATAATCAACCTATTTTTATAGTTTCATTGTTTCAGATTTGTTTTGTCATTCTTCTATGGGTCCGAGGCTATGGTCTTTGACCTCATATTAACAACACGCATTCCCCCAGACTCCATACATTCAGAATTCCCTCCGTTCTTCACAGTTATATTTGTCTCAATTATTTTTTATGGACAATATGCTTGCAGTGTCTTCACCTGGTGAGTTTTACTCAGAGTTTCAGGAAGGGATCAAACAATACAAAATCATCTTTAAACACAGACAATCATATACTAGGACCCTTGGTTTTTGTTTCAGATCTAGTCCTCACTATGGTGTCTATACAGACAGCCAATGCTTCTATACTACTATCCAAGTCTGCAGGCTTGATAGCCGATGAAATCAGAGTAAATGCATATCACTTAAAATGTACCTGCAATTTCAATTATGGTAAGAAAAAACTTAAAAATAGTCCTTAAATGCACTTACCTCTAGAGGGCCTTCATAATCAGTTCATTTCCACTCAAAATTTTATATTGGCAGTGATTACGGGGGAAATACATGGTATATCCAAATGATTCATGAACACAAACATAAATTACTTAATTTTTTTTACTTAGACTGTTAAAATATTTACATTATTGATTTAATAAACTTCCCTTTTTGATTTTAGTCATTCTGAGTAGTGTAAGATGAAATCTCAAATTTGTTTTAAGTTGCATCTTTAATTGCTAAGGATGTTGAACACATTTTTAGATAATTTTAAGTCAATTTAATTTCGTCTATTGAGAACTCTTTGTACAAATCAAAATTTTAATTAGGTTGTTTGCTTTCTTGATTCTTTTTTTATATGTTTTAGTATTTTGTATATTCTGAACATAATCCTCTTTAAGTGATCCAGTACAATTATCTTCCTTCCGATGGCTTTCTCTTCACTCTACTGATAATTTCCTTAGCTGCACAGAAAGTTTTGATTTTATGAGATATATGTTTTCAAAATTGACCAAAATTCCCTAGTACATATATAATACTATCACTAAATGTACTCAGCAGGAGATATATATATATATATATATAAATGTATAAATTCAAAGAAAAAGTTCATAAATTTGCAAAAGATTTGGGGACAGCGGATAAGCTGGGGATAGAGGAAGAGCAGGAAAATAACATAAATACAGTAAATGTTAAATTTTCAAAACAAATTTAATGCAAAACATAAAAGAAAAATAGCCCGTGTCATGCAGCTGGGGTGAGCAAGACTTAACCAAATACAGCCTGGGCTTTGTAGCCCCAGCCTCCAAGAGAACTCCAGCAACATCTTCACACTAAGCACCTGTTGGTCTCTGGCACCGGGTGTTTGGCCACTATTGTAATTTCTTTGTGATGAGGAAGCATAGTCCAGCCTAGCTTAACCGGGACAAGGAGACTCACTTGAGGGCCTAGGGTGGTTCGTCCTGGGCTCCGAGGAGAAAACACAGGCCCACCCAGCAACTTACGATGCCAGACAGATGGGCGCTACTCTGGTGAACAAATGTGTGGTGTGGTATTGGTGACAGAGAAAGAGACAATGGTTCATGTCCTGTGGACAGGGCCATATCTGAAGAGGTGAAATAGGTGAGAAGCGGGCTGTGGTGGGTGGTGTGATTGCCACCCAGGGCCATGGTAATGTCTGGGCTCGGGCTGCTGCTGGGGCCCATGTCTGGATTCATGGCTCTGAGGCTGATGTTCTTGGATTCCGATACCACCAAAGACCGAGAGGATAGGACTGTACAGAGTCAGGCTTGCCTCTCACTGGCTGCAACACTAGGGAGAACTGGTTCTGCCTCTCACCAGCTGAAGTACTCAAAAGAGGGGGTCCTCCACGTCACCTGGGAAGCACAATAGAGGTGACCCTGATCTCAGGGTTATGGGCGAGCTAGCCCTGAGGGCTTGAGATTGGGAGAGTAGTTGTTGCCTCTCTCGTATGCCATGTGGTGGCATGGGTGAGGAAAAGATCCCCTCCTCCTTTTGCCATTTGCAACAGGTAGGGGAGCTGACCCAACCTCTCTCTAGCTGCAGCATTCAGAGGAACAGGCCATGCACGTCTCCAGGAAGCACAGTAGAGTTGACCCTGTAGACAGGGGCATGGATGAGCCCACCCCGAGGGCGTGAGAGGGGCATCGCTGGTACCTCCTCTGCAGCATGGTGGTGGGAGCAAGGGAAAGATGCCCACATCCCTAGCCCCCACCGCCGCCAGCTGGCAAGGAAACTGACTGACCCTCCCCTTTACCAGCAGCAACACTTGGGTGAATGGGCCCTGCGCCTTGTCTGGGAAGCACAGCAGAGCTGTCTCTGTTGGCAGAGGTATGGGTGAGTGAGCTAGCCCTAATTGTGAGCCTGGGAGAGCTGTCCCCACTACTTGTCTGTCATTCGGAAGTGTGGGCTGGAAAGAGATGTCCCCACTTACCCTATTGCCACCTGAGACAGCCAAGGGAGCTGACCCTCCCCCTTACCAGCTGCAGCACTCAGCAAAGCAGGCCATGCTTCAGGCCTGGGCAGCACAGTAGTGCTGACCCTGTTAGTGGAGGTTCAGGTGACCTCGCCCTGCCATGAAGCTGTGAGTGTGGGATGGCTGGCTACACCCCCCTCACCTGTCTTATGGTGGTGACAGCAAGGGATAGTTGCCCTCACCACTTTGCTCCTGCCACCAGTGATGAGAAAAGGAGTTGATCCTCCCCCCTACAAGCTGCGGCACTCAGGAAAGCGGGTTCTGTACCTCTCCTGGGCAACACAGTGAAGCTGACCCACCTGCTCAGGATGCAGGTGAACTGCATCTAGAACTTGAGCGTGGGAGATCTGGTCCTACACCTCATCTACCATGTGGTGGTGGTGTGTGTGAGGGACAGATGCCCTCCCCCTCCCCCTCAGCCCCTGAGGCGGGTGGGAGAGCTGGAGCTGAGGTCATAAGAGTGGGAGAGCTGGCCCTGCTTCTTACCTGCTGCAGCACTCTGGAGAGTGGCCCATGCATCTCACCTGGGCAACACAGTAGAGCTGGACCTAAGAGTGTAGATGTGGGAAAGTGGACCCCGAGGGCATGAAAGCAGGAGAACTGGCCCAGTCCCTTGCTCCTTGCAGCAAGGGATGATCTAGCTGGGGTAATACTTTGGAGCTCACCCTTGTGGTGACAACAGGGGAGAGCTGACAGGCTGAACAACCCTAGGATTATCCAGGCCGGGAACCAAGGTTATGAGTTGACCCACCCCAACATCCACCTCTCTATGATCTGCTGGAGCATGTGAAGGCGCTGGCCCGGTAGACCCTAAGCTAGGGGATCTCCGCAACACAGGGCAACAACAGGATATCCAAGAGGAGTCCCAGTGAGGGCCCAGTATTGATATTGTAGCAGAAACCAGAGGCCTCCAACTAGACCACTTTGCAATGAACACTTGCTAGTTAACAAATATGGACAAAAGGGTTTACTGTGTGACTCACTATGTCACACTACAGCTTTTATGACAAAATTTTTCCCTTCTTTCTTTTCTTCTTAAATTTTATTTTTTTTGGCGGAGTTGCAATGGCAGAGGACAGATGTAAAAGACACAAAGAATAAATAAAAAAGAAGGCTAAAAAAGAAACAAAATAAAATAATAAAATAAAAATATTTTTATCTTAAGGAATGTAAGCTAATACGTACGTGACACATTGAGTGGCATGTGGTGCATATCATGACTGTCCCACACAACTGCGCAGCAGATGATTGAACAATTGATGAGTCTCAATTCTACGACTCAGGGAAATTGATAAATATTGTTTTGAAAAAAAAATAGATAAAAAAGGCAGCAGAAAACTGAGGGAACCAGGGAAGAAGGCTTGAAGAAGTGAAAAAAAAAAGATGAAAAGCAGAAAGAAAAAAGAAAAGAAATGAAGGTATTATAGAATGCATTTTGTTGTTAAGAAATTACTAAGTTATGAATAGAAATTGTGCAACCTGAATTTCTTTTCCCAGTTGGAAGACAAAAGGAATCTTATGTCTATTTCAAATTGAAATTCTCTTTTAATTCTTCAAACAGTTGGTAACCTGAATGCCTGCAATTTGAATAAAAAGTAGAATGCCTTCCAAGGAGAGAGTGTGTTTTTAAAATTCAGGTCTTTCAAATGGGAATTGGAGAGCAGTTCTCTGTTTGTGCAAAGCATTGCCTGCTGCTTTCATTAAACAGTTACTGTGCTTTTTTTGAACTTTTGCCCCATAAAAATAGACAGGAAAACAAAAAAAGATCAAATGGATTCAAGTCAAACATGTGGAGGTTTTTTGGTAGAGCAGTTGTATTTTATCAAAATGTCAAGCACTTACGTGCAGATGGTTTATATTCAGTGTTATTTTTAAAGTGACATTCCTTGGATTTGAGCTGTTTCTGATGAAAGTGATGTGCATTCTGGACCCCTCAGGAGTGGGAAACTCAGCTTGGAAGCATAAAACAGTGAAAGCACCTGGCTGAGCCAGAGGATGTTACCCTGCAAACAGATCTTCTGTGGGTTTCTTTATTGATGTCATAGAAACAGCTTAATATACTGTGTCTAAGCAAAGAAATCACATAGATAGAAGCCTACAATGAAACAGGCACTTCAGCAATCCCAGTAAGGTGTACTTGTTATCAATGCATTTGCAAGGGAATTTGCAAAGTTCCTTTAATGTCAACATTGGTCTCATTTATTTTTTACTTGTTGAGGAATTTAAGCCTATTTTATGTGACTCATAGAATAAAGATTTAGTTTGAAGATTGAGGTGTTGGGAAGGAATCTTAGGTTTGCTCCTCAGAAAATTGAGCTCAATCAACAAACCCCAGGATCAGTGACACTGTCTCTAAAGAATAAGTTATGCAACTATTGATGAAGATGTATGATGTTGATGTCATTTTATCTTCACAAGATAGGTAGCATCTTTCCCGGGGCTCTTCCTACATTTGTTTTTGTTATGTTTGAGACTGCCGCCTTCATAAACTAATTACTTTTGAAAGCTTAATATTTGTAAATTTATATTTCTCCAAGAGTTTTCAAAATTCCCAAAGTCATACATACTTTGGATTTTATCTAATTACAAGTTTTTAACTTCTGTCTTAAGAATAATACTACTTAAAGTGTATATTTAGTGGTTAAAAGCGTAAGCATATTTTTATAGAAAAGTACCATTCTTTGAATAAATAGGCCTTTATGGTTTTGTTTTATCGCTTGTTTTAATTCAGACATTCAAGTAATGTCAGTTAATATGGATTGCGTTGTTACATAGAGTTCCAAAGACTTTTCTTGTTTGGAGAGAGGGGTTGGATCATGTTCATAGATTTCTGTAATGAAACATTTGGTGACTATATTGGGTGGTTTTGTGTGTCAACTTGACACAAGCTAGAGTCATCAGAGGAAGGATCATCAGTTGAGCAAATGATTGGATGAAATCCAGCTATAGGGCATTTTTTTTTATCTAGTGATCAATGGAGAAGGGCCCAATCCATGGTGGGCTGTGCCATTTCTGGACTGCTGGTCCTGGGTTCTATGAGAAGGTGGGCTGAGTGAGTCATGGAAGTAAGACAGTAAGCAGCTCCCCTCCAAGGCTTTGGCATCAGCCCCAGGTTCCAGGATCCTGCCCTGTTTAAGTAACTGTTCTGACTTCCTTCAGTGATGAACAGAAATGCTGAAGTGTAAGCCTAATAAATTCTTTCCTCCTCAACTTGCTTTTTGTTATGGTGTTTCGTCACAGCAATAGGAACCCTAATGAAGATAGTTACTTAAATGAACTTCATTAAATTTGTACAACACTAGATGGTTATAATAAATAATACTAAAATGTACATTAAATTTTAACAGGAAAATATACATTAAGAATTGCATCTAAAGGTGGTGCATGCCTTTAATGCCAGCACTCGGGAGGCAGAGCCAGGCCGATCTCTGTGAGTTCAAGGCCAGCCTGGTCTACAGAGCGAGATCCAGGACAGGCACCAAAGCTACACAAAGAAACCCTATCTCAAAAAACCAAAAAATAATAAAATAAAATAAAAGAATTGCATCAATCATCAGTTCAGATTGCCAAAAGTAATATTCTAGTCTAGAAATGAGAAACTTATTCAATATTACAAATTCATATTTAAAATTCATAATGATTTTCACAATGACTACAGTGGTTTGCATTCCCATCATCAGTGAGCAGTGCTACATTTCCACTATTTCCACATATCTTTGCCAGAAGTTGTCATCATATATTTTCTTGATGTTCATCATAGTGACTGGTGTAAAAATGGAAAGTCAAAGAAGATTTAGAGTCCATTTTCCTATGTATGTTGAGTAGTCTTTTGGAAAATATATTACCTGTAGGATTTCTTCATTTGAGAAGCATATATTCAGTTGTTTTTTAATTGGCCTACCTATAGGATATTTGTGGTAGTAAGGTATTTAATTTTTGTAGTTTATTATGTATTATAATATATTAATTACCTATTTGATACGTAGTTGAGATTTTTTTTCCAATTTTTTAAGTCTGTTTCTTTGCTGATGATGGTTTTATTTGCTGTGTAGAAGTTTTCGAATAATAAATGATCCTTTTTTCACTCTTGACTTCTTACGTATTTATTTTTATGGAGTTCTCAGAAAGACATTATCTTCGTATATATCTTGATGTATTTTCTCCCTTTTAAAAGATAGGGTCTTGCATTAAAGTCTCTGACCTATTTCCAATTGACTTTACGCCCTGTGAGAGATGGGGTATATTTTCCTTCTTTTCTTTTTTTTTTCCTCCATTCTTAAAGATGTTATCCAGTTCTCTCATCACCATCTATTGAAAAGGCTGTCATTTCCCAATGTATGTTCGTGGTTTTTGATTTAAAAAAAATCAGCTGGCTATGTCTGTGCTGGTTATAGTCTTCTGCTCTATCCTATTCTTCACCACATCTTTTCTTGGCCAGTGCAATTGTTCTAATGTTTGCCTTGTAGTCTGGCAGGTACTACTTCTAGCAATTCCTCTTCTGTTCCGCAGTTGTGAAGCTACCCTTCTCCAGTGCTTCTCACTATTTTTTCCACCCAGAATTCATTCAGATTGTCACCAATAGAAATGCTAATATTAATTTATAATCAATGACCTGATAGTATCTTATAAATAATGTCTGCAAACTTGTGACATATGAGCCAATATTTTGTTCTGAATTTGAAGGTTATAAAAGATGAATGTCGGCCGGGCAGTGGTGGCGCACGCCTTTAATCCCAGCACTCGGGAGGCAGAGGCAGGTGGATCTCTGTGAGTTCGAGGCCAGCCTGGGTTACCAAGTGAGTTCCAGGAAAGGCACAAAGCTACACAGAGAAACCCTGTCTTGAAAAAACAAAAAAAAAAAAAAAAAAAAACAACAACAACAACAAAATGAATGTCCAGGCTTGGAGGACTCATTTAGACACCGTTTCTCTAATTCACTCTACTTTTTTCAATTCATCTTTCCATATATTTTTGGATTAGGACTACCACATTATGGAAGATGACCAGATTAGCTAATCTAGTGATTTAAATACTAATTTCATCTAGAAACAACCTTATAGATATACCTAGGATAATATTTGATTGCTCCATGATCCAAGTGTGAGAAATTAGAGCAAATGATACTTACTACTTTATAAGTGAAAAGTATGAATGAACAATAAAATTAAGTCAGAAATAAAAAGAAAATTACCAGTTATATACCTCTCCATGAAGTTACTAGTCTGGATGCTAGTTCTATGATGCACATGTAATTTTCATTGGTACAAGAGAACATAAAACTGATTTGCTTGAGTCATTAGTGACTTATCAATGTAACACATGGTTTATTTCTTTCTGTGCATTTTCTTCATAAATTGTGGATTCTCCTTCTGCTTTGGTTCATATTTCTAATCCCAATACTGGGGAAGGACAGAGTAAGGAGGAGGATGAATTGGAGAAAAGCCTGACGAACATAGACAGGTACATTTGTGCCTTGCCTACAGAGAAAGACATTATCTGAACCAACCAAGAATTAAAAAATAAACACACAAAATAAAGT
>CABHPP010105796.1:0-27257 GCA_902168425.1 Peromyscus attwateri | reverse complement strand
GTGGCGCTGGGCAGGAGCGCAGAAGGTCGGAAAAGGCCGGGGAGGGGCTGGGAAGGGAAGGGGACGCCCAGGCTGTGTGCAAGCAGCTGCGAGCCGGTGGCGTTTGCACTTCGCCAGCAAGTTTGCGACGCCGAAAGTTTCCTCCCAGGCTTCTGGCCTCGCGACTGCCCCTTTCTCCGCCCCTGTGCACCTGCTGGAGCGGAAAACACTGTTTGCAAGGTGGAACAAGTCATCTGGGTGACTTAAATTAGTGTTCTTGAGCTATAGCCAACCATACTTGACTCAGAATAAATTCTTATTACTCTGGACGTGATGTTTATATGTATATGTGTAAATATATAATACACACATATATACATATCAGTATGAAGGTAAATTTGGCATGGAAGGAAATTTTATAATATGAAAATGAATTTAAGCTACATATGTCTGGGAACGCAGCTTAGTGTTAAAAATGTAAGCGTAGCATGTACGAAGAGGGTGTATTTGAGACCAGCATGGACAATATATATCTATAACAAGATGAAAGACCCTGTCTCAATTTTTAAAAAGAACACATGCCTTATCCCTCATCTCTTGGAGAGTTTACATACTCGTTCATGTATGTAAATTTTCTCGATCTCCTTCCTGTTTGGGAACCCCGTGTTGCACAGCTGAAATACTGCCCAGGCAAGCCCTTGTAGCTGGGGATAGCTCTCCAGGCATGAGCAAGGTTTGCTAGTTGGGGCCTGTGTGTCATCAGAGAGGATGCAGCCTCAGCTGAGAAAATGCTTCCCTGAGATCCAGCTGGAAGGCATTTTCTCATTTAGTGATCATCTGGGGAGGATCCAGCCCAAGGTGGGTGGTGCTAAGGTGGGCTGAGCAAGCCATGGGAAGCAAGCCAGAAAGCAGCATCCCTCCATGGCCTCTGCATTAGCTCCTGCCTCTGGGATCCTGCCCTGTTTTGAGTTCCTATCCTGACTTCCCTCGGTGATGAACAGCAATGCTGAAGTGTAAGCCATATAAACCCTTTCCTCCCCAACTTGCTGTTTGGTCATTGTGTTTCACAGTAATAGAAACCCTAACTAAGACAAGGTTAGCTCAAAGAAACTATTTAGAAAAAAAAAAAAAAAAGACAGAGATCCCTTCTTGGCTGCATGCAAAAGAAAACCAAAAATTTTAGGGCTGAGCAAACAGAAGGAGGACCACAAGTTTGGAGCCAGCCTGGTCTGCATAGGGCTATGATATCTAAAAGAGAGAGAGAGACCGTTATTTTCCCCTTTACCTACAGGAATGATGGACATGGTGCAGATATGAGGAAGAAAGCCAGGAATGGCCAGCAGAGCCAAAGGACAGAAAGGACCTGGTCACCTAGACCTGCTTCTACCAGAGAGAGATCAATGCCTGCTTTGTAAGGCCACTGCTATTCCGGCTCCCGCTACATGGCTCAAGGGCAACCCTGATACATCAGGACATTTTGCGACCTATTCTGCAAGCCTGGATGGCGGTGCACACCTATAGACTCAGTGCTGAGAAATGGAGGCAGTAAGATCAGGAGGCCAGGGTCACATTTGGATACATCAAGATTTAAAGTCTCAAAAACAGAGACAAGGGGTGGGAGATGTAGCTTAGTTGGGGGACTATTTGTCTAGCATGCGTGGAGCCCTGGGATTGCAGCTGTGCCCTACCCGGGCTTACATGGGATCTTACCGTATGGCCTAGGCTGGCCTCAAATTCATTATCTTCCGTTATCAGCCTCACAAGTAGCTGGGACTACAGACATGTGCCTCAGCATCCAGGTAGGTACTTCTATAAGCTAATCCATTGCTGAAATTTCTTTGTTTTCTCACTGCTGAAATTTCAAAAAAAAAAAAAAAAAAAAAACCAGTGGGTTTTTTTTCCCCAAAATATTAACTGAAACAAGCATAAGTATTGAAGAGAATAGGAAAGAAGTTATAGACTGCTGGTATGGATGGCTCATTTATATAGGATGGATTTTAGCATACACAGGATCCTGGGTTTGTTCCCTGGCCCTGTCACCAAATAAATAAAAAAAATAAAAATAAAAATAAACATTATACAAGTGAAAATTTGGTACTCTGCCCTCATCATACATACCTCCCCAACCTAAAAGCCGTCAGAAATCATGCAAAATATAGAGACATCTGGATGCCTTCTGCAGTGATACCCCTGAAGTTTGGGGCAAGGGTTCTGTCTTAGTAGGGTCTCCGTTACTGTGAAGAGACATCATGACCACAGCAACTCTTACAAAGGAAAACATGTAATTGGGGCTGGCTTACAGTTCCGAGTTTTAGTCCCTTATCATCATGGCGAGAAGCACAGCAGAATGCAGGCAGACCTGGTGCTGGAGAGGAGCTGAGAGTTCAACATGATCTGCAGGCAGCAGGCGTGAACTTCCACACTTGGTGTGGCTTGAACATCTGAAACCCCAAAGCCTGCCACCAGTGACCATTTCCTCCAACAAAGCCACAGCTCCTAATAGTGACACTCACTATGAGCCTATGGGAGCCATTTGGGGGGAGGGTTGGGAGGTTGGTTTGGTTTGGTTTAGTTTTGGTTTTTCAAGACAGAGTTTCTCTGTGTTCAGCTCTGGCTGTCCTGAAACTCACTTTGTAGACCAGGCTGGCCTTGAGCTCACAGACATCCTGCCTCCTGAGTACTGGGATTAAGGGCATGCACCACCACTGCCTGGCTGGGGGTCATTTTTATTCAAATCACCACAGGTACCAGTAGAGGCCCTGGCTTTCTCTGGTTCTCTCCTCATTCGACCATCAGCTGCCTCTTGACCACACTTCCAGCCCAGAGGGACCATCACAAAGCTTATCCTAGGAATGAGGCCAAAAGCCCTGGCAGTGGATGCAGGCCCACCAAGGCAAGAGATTTCAGAGATGCATGCCTATGGAGGGGTCAAGGTCTATAGAGAGGGGACAGGTATGAATAGGGGCATCTGTTTGGAAATGAGGCCTCCCTCCCCCATGGAGAGGCACTGGTAATCATTTTCTAAAGCCAGGGCCCAGTGCTGTGACCTCCCAGTAGCCTGGACCTAGAGTTTCCAGATAAAATAAAGGGCACCAATTTCAATTGGAATTTCAAGTAAATAACAAGGTTGTTTGTTCGTTTGTTTTAGTGTTAGTGTATCTCCCGTAGTATTTGTGATCTATTTTATTGAAAATTTTTGTTTATTATTCACCCAACATTTTTACACATCCTGTGTTTTTATTTGCTAAGTGTCACAGCCCTAGGGCAGTCCTGACTTGCTGACTGATCAAAATCAAAGCACCTCAGAGGGCAGTTTCAGAAGTCGTCATCACCCAGGGGAAAGACTGGTCTTCCCTGCTTGGACTGTGGAAGCTCAAGGGGCTGAGAGGTTAAGAGGTCCAAGAAATCAAGATCAGCTTTGGAGAGAAATCTATTGAATGTCGTATAATTAACACTGAATTGCTTAAGACAATAGTATAGCTCTCTGATTCCCTCGTAGGTGTGTAAAAGACTGTGAAGATGAAATGAAGAAGTCAAAAATGTACAGAAATGGGTATTGGCAGGAAAGAGGACTTAACACTAATGGAAGTCTGACATGCAATCCCTAAGTAGTAACAGGAAACGATCTCACAGCATTGATCTGGGCTGTTAAGAAAAGCCATAGACCACTTAACCCCCTTGCATGTTCTTAAGCCCCTCTGAATTCTGGGTATTTATAGCCTCCATTATGAGAGCTGGGAGGGGAAGGAAGCCCAGGTGAGACACAGCCCCTTTTCTCCAGAGCATTCACCATTGCTCTTAACAAGGGTTCTCATTTTCCCATCCGTCCTGAAGATGACCCAAGGGTATACATATCATCAGCTATTTTAGAATCGACAATAATATAGTTAACAATACTTTTTCTTATTTTGTTTCAGTGCTTGGAAATGAATCCAGGCTATCGCTCATGCCAGGCAAGGGATATAGCAAGTGAGCTACATGCCCAGACCTGGATTTGAGTCAGTGTCTTACAGACCATTTCACTGTTGCAGGGATAAAGGTTAGCTTTCGCAAGTATCAGTGTTCCTCCTGCACAGACAGGGTAGGCAGACTGCAAGTGCAGGGTCAGTGCTGAGCAGCCCACCATGCCACCGCTCAAAGGAAATGCCGCAAGACCAGATACACAGCTGAGTCAGCGCTAAATGCCCAACTTAAACCATCACTAACTTGGGCTTCTCACCAGAACTTCTCCGGTTCATTCTCCTCATCTCCAAAATCTGTAGTCATGCGTTACAATGAAAACACCAAGCACCAAAAGTTTTAAGATGTATTCTATTGACATAAACTGTATCTACCATTAAGTTCACGCTTTGGAAAGCTCAGTGGTTTTAAGCATCTCCCAGCACATAGCCATGCTTGCTCCTCCGCAAGGCTACTTAAATTACAGTGAGGTGATAAAACCACAAGGACAGAGAGTGCGCAAAGCTAAGTAATGATAATTGATCTCACAGAGCTGAGCAAGCCAAATGCTGAATAGTGGAGAATGCCAAGAAGAACCATACATACACGACAAATTTTAAAAAATTAAAACACTCAGGACTTGCCAACAGGAGCCTGTGGGTACAAAAAGAGAGTTCAAAACAGGAGGGTAAAACCAAGCATGGTAGGAGCACTCAGGAGATAGCAGCAAGAGGGTCAGGAGTTCAAGGTTATCCATGGCTATATAGCAAGTTCCAGGCCAGCCTAGGCTACATGAGGCCCTGTCTCAAAAACAAAAAAAGCAAAAGTGTGGGCTAGATAGGAAGGAGGGCAGTCCCCCCTCTCTCTCCCTCTCCCTCCCTCTCTTTATCTATCTATAGCTATCTCTTTCTTCCTCTCTTTCTCTCTCCCTCTCTATCTCTTCCCTTTATGGTAATATTTTATTTATGCTGAAATGTGATTTTATTTGTATGTTAATAAATAAAAGTGCCTTGGGGTCAGAGCTAATAAAAAACCATTTAGCAGAAGTCTGGCAGTGGTAGCACATGCCCTTAATCCTGATCACATGACAAGCAGATCTCTGTGTGTTCAAAAACACCACCAGCATGGAGACACATGCCTTTAATCTCAATACCAACCATAGAGACCTGGAGGTCTATATAGACAGGCAGTGACGAGGAGGTCATGTGGTTGGGTTTACAACCAATGAGAAGGCAGAAGTCAATAAAAAGACAGACACACAGGAAGTAGGTCTCTTTTCTCGGGGGAAGAACAACAGTGACAGCGAGGGGTAAGAAAGTGGTCTTAACTCTTGGCTGCTGCTTGATCTCTGGGTTTTTAACTCTGCATTTGGCTCTGTGTTTCTTATTTAATAAGACCATTCAAAAGTACATCTACATATCCTCCCCCCAAATACACACACACACACACACACACACACACACACACACACACACATACACACACACACACAGATACAGAGAGAGAAAGAGAAAACAAAGAAGAAAACAAAGGGATTTGTGGTTGTCTGAATGAGAATGGTACCCATAGGCTCATACATTGAAATCCTTGGTCCCCAGTTAGTGGAATTGCTTGGGAAGGATTAGGAGGTGTGGCCTTGCTGGAGGAGGTATGTTACTGGGGGGTGGGCTTTGAGATTCCAAAAGCCCATCTGAGGCCTGGTCTCCCTCCAGACCTGATGTAAGCTCTCAGCTGCTGCTCCAGTGCCATGCCTGCTTGCCTGCCATCATGCTTCCCACCATGATAGTCATAGACTAGCCTTCTGAAACTGTAAGCAAGTCCCCAATTAAATGTTTCCTTTTATAAGTTGACTTGGCTGCTATGGTGTCTCTTCACAGTCATAGAATAGTAACTAAGACATGGTTTCTCTGGGGAAGAATTTGGACAATCCCTTTCCCCCAGTGAGTACAGAAATTCATTAACAATACACATTACTGGTGCTGAGGTCCTCAGCCCCCTCTGCTTGGTCCCTGAATCCGGCTCAGTCACTGAGAATGAAGGACTGAAAGGCATGCACATCACTTCTGGGTTCAGGCAACGCAAGGGGGGAAAAAGAGGTGGAAAAGTTGCTGCAGAGTAAACCAGTTCACTGTGCTCCCAAGCCCATGGTCTATGAGTCCCACCCAAACAGTCTAGGAGACTGATCTGCTTTTTAATGGCCACAGTGGGCAGCCAGGAAATAAGACAACTCGTGAATGGAAAATAGAGACAAAAATCACAATTTAAAAAAAAAGCTTACAGAAAATAAACTATTCAAATTGAAGAAAATAAACAGACTTTTGAAGTTGTTATTGTTATATTCAAGACGACAAAACATCCTTCAGTTGGGTGTGTGACTCAGTGGTTGTGTGTGTGCTCAGCAAGAATGCACAAAAGCCGGGCGTTGGTGGTGCACGCCTTTAATCCCAGCACTCGGGAGGCAGAGCCAGGCGGATCTCTGTGAGTTCGAGGCCAGCCTGGTCTCCAAAGCGAGTTCCAGGAAAGGCGCAAAGCTACACAGAGAAACCCTGTCTCGAAAAACCAAAAAAAAAAAAAAAAAAAAGAATGCACAAAAATATATGGATCCGGCTAGGCGTGGTGGCCCACACCTTTAAGCCCAACACTCAGAAGGCAGAGGCAGGTGCACCTCTGAGTTCAAGACCAACCTGGTCTACATAGTCACTTACAGGACAACCATAGCTGCATAGAGAGACCCTGTCTCAAAAACCAAAAACAAAAGTCGTGCCTAATCCTCAGACTCTGTCAGAAAAACAACTTTACACGGTAAAGCTAGAGATGCTAAGATGGGGAAACTGTAATAAGGAAGTTAGCCTGAATTACTGGGTTGATGCACAATCTAAGGACATGAGCCAGGCATGGAGGTGTCGTGGTGCGTGCCCGGAGTCCTGGCTCTAGAGAGGACAAAATAAAAAATAAAAAGTCCCTTGTGGCTGGAAGCTGAGAGACACCACAAAGCGAGAGAGAGTAGGAAACATGGGGGAGCTGGCCCACTGTTACTGTTTGACGTGTCTGAAGATGGACGAAGAAAGCCATGCGCCAAAGATGGAAGACTAGTGGAGACCAGCGGGAAACTAGAAGAGCTCCTGACGGGCAGTCATCAGAAATCAACTTCCACCAACAACCTTAATAAGCAAGAAACTGGATTTTCACAAGTGTCTCCAGGAAGCATGGAGCCCTCCCAGTCAGTGCCTTGTTTAGTGCATGGCAGCCCACTGATCTCAGAGCTGTAAGATGATATATGTGTTTCAACCTACAATATGAAGTAAATTTCCAAGAGAGGAGACAAAAATAGAACTGAAAAAACAGAGAAGAAAAGTACAAGACTAATCCAAGAGGTTGGATCCAAGAATGTCCAAAAAAGAGTTTAAGAAGAGAGATGGAGGAGACACACAGAGGAAAACCTTCAGTAAGATCATTCAGTGAAACTTCCCCCACAGGATACAGGATTTCCAGACTGAGAACATTCACTGAGGACTCAGAGTAAGGGACACACCTATGAAGCTCAGAACAAAGGTGACCCAGATGCTACAGTGTTAGAGATGAGGAGAAGTTACTCTGACAGTCAAGGGAATAGAGTTTAGTTATGCACACATGTCGATCCAGCTCTTGGGAAATGGAGACAAAAGGGAGTTCAACGTCATCTTCAGCAACACAGTGAGTTCAAGACCAGCCTGGGGTACATGAGACCCAAAATAAAGAGGTGAAACAAGAATAAGACATACCAATGCACTTCTGTAACCCCAACTCTTGAGAACTTAGACCAAAGAATTGCTTCAAGTGCTGTGGGATATTCTGTATGGCAAATGTGTTGCTAATAAAGCACTGATTGGCCAGTGGCTAGGCAGGAAGTAGGCGGGACTAACAGAGAGAATTAAAAGAGCAGGAAGGCAGAAGGAGACTGCCTGCCAGCCTGCCAGCCAGCAACCGCCAGGACAAGCAGCATGTGAAGATGCCGGTAAGCCACGAGCCATGTGGCAAGGCATAGATTTATAGAAATGGATTAACTTAAAATATAAGGACAGTTAGCAAGAAGCCTGCCACGGCCATACAGTTTGTAAGCAATATAAGTCTCTGTGTTTACTTGGTTGGGTCTGAGCGGCTGTGGGACTGGCAGGTGAAAGAGATTTATCCTGACTGTGGGCCAGGCAGGAAAACTCAAGCTACATTCAAGTTCAAGGCCAGCCTGGACTGCATAGCAAGCCCTCATCTCAAAACACCAGGAAAAAAACAAAAACAGAATAACAATAATTCTAGATTTCTAAACAAGAAGCTTAGCCTCAATATATTACAGAAAAGTGATGCCCCATGTTTTCTCCCATGTGAAAGAGACGTCAAAGGTGGATGATGGTGAACAATTACATCAAAGATGAGTTTTCCTCATTCATAATGAAACTGGAAGGCACCTCCTGCTATGCTGGAGGGGGTACCAATAGTGCATGCTTCTTACCAGAAGTTTTAGAAGGACATCAAAGTAGAAGTGCACTATACAGAAAGAAGGGGACTGCCGGGCGTTGGTGGCCCACGCCTTTAATCCCAGCACTCAGGAGGCAGAGGCAGGCGGATCTCTGTGAGTTTGAGGCCAGCCTGGGCTACCAAGTGAGCTCCAGGAAAGGCGCAAAGCTACACAGAGAAACCCTGTCTCGAAAAACCAAAAAAAAAAAAAAAAAAAAAAGAAAGAAAGAAAGAAGGGGACCATGAGAAAGGGAGAGGGGGAATGAAAGAAAGTGATGGGCAATGAGCATGACCAAAATTCTTTATATGGGTGTATGAACATGTCACAATGAAGCCCATTATTTTCTACAATTTACATATGCATATATACACGTATGTGTGTAGATAGATATAGATATAGATATAGATTTAGACATGAAAAGTAAAACAACCAAAAACACTGTTTGTTCATTTTTATAAAGCAATTTTAGGCCAGGCATGGTGCTGCACACCTTTAATCCCCAGCACTCAGGAGGCAGAGGCAGGAGTATCTCTGTGAGTTCGAGGCCAGCCTGGTCTACAGAGCAAATTGCAGAACAGCCAGTACCACTGCCTGGAGCCTCCAGGCAGCACCCAGAGTATGCAAAAAATCCACAAATGCAGCCAGGACTAGCCTTTTTCTATCTGAGGGGTAAGGATTGAAAGAAACAGATGCTTTCTGATAGTAACTTCCTCTTTTTACTTCATCTTGAAAAATCTCTCTGAAAAATCTCTCTGTCTCCTCATAGCTACATCTTTTTTCACATTGCTACATCTCTCTCCATGCAGCTTTCTCTACACAGTTCTCTCACAGAAAAAATTCTAGACAAATATATGAGTTACATTTAGAGGGTCACATAACATTCCTTGAGTAAGCATTTCTTGAGGCATGTAGGCTGAGCACCCAGAATTTTCCAATGGGGAGTGACATTGAAATTCAGGACCAAAACAATAAACAGTTAGTTGGCTAAACTTTGAGGGGTTAGGATTGTGTGTAGAGAGTCAATTGCTGAAGAGAATTATGTCTATTAAAGTTGCTTCATGCATGACCTTGGTTCAACAGGCACCTGGGAATCTGTTCTTGTGTAATCATGTTCAGAGCAGCTAGTCTGCTTTAAATTTGTTTTGAGGTCCTAAATCAGCCAAATGTGTAAAATGCTGCCTTTGTAGCTGAGAATACTGCTATATTCCTATGTCAGTCTGAGCCATGAAAAACATCCCAGTATTATTTCTATTCATCAAAATTATACAGCTTAAGAAGAAATAATTTTTCTGACCATCCACAGATATATGTGCCCCAGAAGTACAACACACTACCAATGAGCTGTGGAAAGAACCCCACAGCTGTTCTTTTTAGGGAGGAATTGTGATAGCACATGAGAAAAAATACAGACAGAAGCAGCCAGTTTCCACAGCCAGTGACCCCACGGTCTCTGCCTAGTGGGGCTCCCCATCAGAGAGTTGTTCATCTGGGGGGGTCAATCTGTTGAATATTAGTTGTCATGTGCTGTATTTATGTTATGGCTGTGACAAGCCAGGACTAAATAGAGAGACCCTATCTCAAACAAACAAAACAAGCAATTTGAGTTGAGTTAAAAAACTAAGGAAAGAATGAGTGAAATATTTTAATTAACTCTCTTTATTCCACAGGTGTCTTAGGACTATTCTGGGAAATCCTAATTCCTAATAGCCAGCTCCCTAGCATCTCTCCATAGACTTTATCTTTAGAAGTCACTATTTTGCACAATGGTCAGTCCTAGAGGCACCTAGGTTTCTGTCTATGCTCCTTCCTCCCAACTCATCTTTCTGAGAATGAAACACACAAGGTTAAATTAGTGCATCAAGGGTTATGCATATTTCCCAGGCAAGTGAAAGTCACAGGCCGGCCAGGATCCTCATGGCTCTGAGCTGGCTGGGGACATCCACAGGCCGACCTGGTACCACAAGGTAAATGCCATTATGATAAGCAAATATATGGTGAAGAGATGGGAAAGAAAGAGAAGTGAATGGGTTTGTGTGCTGTGGAAAGAGACGGAACCAAAGAGGCAAAGGCAGTGGGGAACAGGCTGATGTGGGTGGCCAGCTTGCCACCTGGGCCCATGGTAACGTCCAGATGGCCTGAGCTGCTGCCAAGAGCCATATCTGGATCCACCTGTGTTGACATCCATAGGCCATGTTCCCACCAAAGGCCACATGGATGCCCAAGGTCTGGGTCTGGGCCACCACTCGAGGCCATGTTAGTGTCTAAGGGTCATGCTGCTGCTGGGGCCAAACTGATCTGGGTGGTCTGTGCTGCCACCAGGGCCATGGTGACATCTGTGCCCAAGCTGCTGCCAAGGACCATGTCTGAGTCCCTGATCCTCCTGAAGCTGAGGTCTGTGCTGATCTCTGTGGCCCAAAATATCAAAGGGGATCATAGGAATCATGCGATGCCATGGAATCCGAGGGCCATGCTAAGCAGGCACCTCCCACCCCTCACCATGGGTGTGGAAGAGCTGGCTCTACCCCTTGCCTGAGTAGGGCAGCTGGAGCAGCCTGGACTGACCAAATCAACTACCACCCAGACCTACAGCCAGGGCTTTGAGTTGACCCACCCCAACATCTACCCCTTCTATGACCTGCACCCCAATGTTGACTCATCCTAGGAAGTAGGGTCCCCTCAGGAAGTGATCTTGGGTAAGGTGGCTCTCTGTGGTCAAGAAGAAATCTCAAAGCGGAACTTCACTGAGGACCATTAGCTGCTAACCTTCCCAGACCCGAAGGAGGAGGAAGGCAGGCACTGTTGCCATGACTCTGCACTCCCTGAGACCGTAATGTTCGAGTTCTACCTAGGCTGTAAATTATCAGTATAAGCCAGAACAGGACGAAGAGGAGGGAAAGAAAACCTATCTTACAAGGAAATTGGAGTTGAGAACATGCAGAAGGACTAGAGGTATGGCTCAATGGTAGAGCACGTTTTCCTAGCATGCCTGGAACGAGGCCCCCCTTAGAAAGGAGAAGAAGGAGGGGAGAGGGAGAAAGGGTACGCTGTTCCCACAAGCAGATATTAGGAAGTGGACCCAGAACCTACTCCGAGGGATTCTGATGGCTTGGAAATGACATACTTATACCATTGCTAAGAGCTTTCCAGAGGAGCTGCGTGTGCGTGTGCGTGTGCGTGTGCGTGTGTGTGTGTGTGTGTGTGTGTGTGTGTGTGTATTGGGACAGATCCCTCTATTTAGTCCTGGCTGTGTTGGAACTCACTCTGTAGACCAGACTGGCTTTGAACTCACAGAGATTTCACCTGTCTCTGCAGCTGAGTGCTGGGATTGTGCATGCACCACCACCCCCAGCCACTTCTACATTTTTCTGCCCAGCTTTCTTTCTCCAGAGAAGAGAATAGCTAAGCCATTCCATGGACTTTGTCCTAAAGCAGCAGATACACACTAGGAGCCGGGTCCTTCCTCCACACATGCATCAAGCAAAATAAAAGCAAAGGCTCTCTAGTGTCTCCTCCCCTCACTTAGGTTTCCCTCCTTGGGGAACCAACCCCCACCCCAAGCTCTCAAAGAAATCGATTGCAGACATGAGCTTGTCTTGCAAGTACTGATTCTGAGCCAGGAAAAAAACTCCCCTCTGCTCTCTCCAATAAACCATCTGGAGCCTCCATTTTAGCCAAGGGACTTAGGGAATATCACTATTGCCCTATAGAACTTTCTGGAAAATATTTCCTATGGTTTTCAGTGTTTTTTAAATTCTGTGCTAAATAACCATGAATCTGTACTTCATCATATTCAATAATAAAATGCCCACACTGTCAAAAATCAGTGTGAACATGTGTGCTAACACCTTGACTCGCCCACAGCTCTGGGAGCCAGCCTGCTATCTTGCAAATGCGGGCACAAACGCAAAGACTTGTTGTTGTTGTTTTATTTTGTCTTGTATTGTTTGGTTTAGTTTTTGAGACAGACTTTCTCTGTGTAGCCCTTGTTGTCCTGGATCTCACCCTGTAGACCAGGCCAGCTTCAAACTCACAGAGATCCACCTGCCTCTGCTTCCCAAGTGCTGAGATTAAAGGCGTGCGCCACCACCTGTTGACTTTTTAATTTTTAGATTAATATATTTTACATGTATGGGGTTTTGCCTGCGTTTATGTCTGTACCACATGTGTGCCTGGTGCCTGAGGTCAGATGAGGGCAACAGATCCCCTAGAACTGGAGGTCTGGAAGGTTAGGAGTCATCATATGGGTTCTGGGAATTGAAAAATGGGTCTTCCGACAGAGCAAGTGCCTTTAATCACTGAGCAATCTCCCCAGCCCCAGCAAAAAGATTTTTAAAGAAAATTACTGAAAATCACATACTGTGATGGTTTGAATAAGAATGCCTCCATAGACTCATCTATTTGAATGCTTGGTCACCAGGGAGTGGCATTCTGTGGGAGGGGTTGGAAGGTGTGGCCTTGTTGGAGAAAGTGTGTCCCTGGGGGTGGGCTTTGAATTTTCAGAAGCCCAAGTCAGGCCCAGTGGATCTCTCTCTCTTCCTGCCTCTTGCAGATCCAGATGTAGAACTCTCAGCTCCTCCTCCAACACCATGTCCACCTGCATGCTGCCATGCTCCCCGCCATGCTGAAAATGAACTCAACCTCTGAAACTGTAAGCCAGCCCCAGTTAAATGCTTTGTTTTATAAGAGCTACCATGATCATGGTGTCTCTTCACAGCAACAGAATAGTGACTAAGACACATACTTCTCAAATGTCAGGACTCCATCTCACCAGAAGCCTCCTATCAGTTCATCACTGTGTGCAGTACCATAGTAGAACAGCCTATGGGAAAAAGAACCAACCTTGCACAAACATTTCCCATTTAATCCTGGAACCAGCCTGGTTGGACAGTCCCAGAATGGAAAGAAGAAAGAAAAAAAAAATCCTGGGGCTGGAGAGGTGGCTCAGCGGTTAAGAGCACCTGCTGTTCATGCAGAGGGCCTGAGCTCAATTTTGAGCATCCACATGGTGGCTCACAACCATCTGTAACCGCGGGGGATTTGACATCCTCTGCCGGCATCAGACACACTTGTGGCACACATACGTATGTGCAGGAAAAACACTGATACACACGTATAAAAACAGATAATCCAGAAGAAAATATTGTGATCTTGTGACCTGAGGTTAGAAGCTATTCTAAATTGACTTCTGGTTTGGTCTTTCATCTCAGAAGAAACATCTTTATTGTTATGTCCAGTTTATTGTATAGTACTTAGTCCCAAAGATCAGGTAGGCCCCAAGGCTTACAGTTATTAGGGAGGGACAACCAGCATTCAGCTTCCCACTATCTCCACATCGAGTTAGACCCACAGAATAAATCCTCACACGCAGTTGTGGTAGTTAAAGGCCAGACTAGTCTAAACTGACTAGGCTAATACTTCAGACTTCCCTGTAATGGCCATTCTCCCAAAGGGTTGAGGTACACTTGACTGATGGTATTAGCTCATAGGACACTAGATTACTGCTGAGATGTTGACTAATCAGATGAACAATGGCCAGACGATATGTGATAGAACACTAAACTGCAACCTGGGGCCACCAACCCAGGAGGCCAAAGTACAGCTTCAGTAGCCATCGGCCCAGAATGGTGAGGGAGTAGCCACCAGCTTCCAGCTTCTGCCTCTCCAACTCAGAGCCAAGCCCAGAAAACTGAATCTGCTTCTATCTCCCTCTGCACACAGCTTCCTGCCTCCAGCTGCCAAGGGCACCAGGCCATGCATACCAGAAGCCCTAGTTCATTTTCATCTGAGATCTTCCAAGTCCTCTGCCCGCCTTTGACTCTCTGCCAACACACACACACACACACACACACACACACACACCCACACACACACACACACACCCCAGAACAGAAGGGCAGTGATTCACTCCCTTCTTAGAGCAAGCACCAAGTAAACAGGTTCACGTTGCTTTCACCTGGGTGCTCTTCGTTCATTTCCAGTCTTCCTGCAAGCTCCACACTACAGTCTGCACTGACTGCTCCATACAACCGGGGCAGCCCTGTAGAGTCCCTTTGGGTGTAGAGCTTTGCAGTCCATGAGAACATGGTAAGCCCCTGCAAGATCTAAGTTCTCTTTACTTGGGTTTCTTGGCTATTGCTTTTTACACCCTTTGTTGGCTTTCTCTCCCCACCCCCATTCTTTGTGGACTTAATCTTTCCTTGTGCCTTCCACCTATGTTTGTTGTGCAGCTATTTTCTCAGAGCCGAAACACCCCCTCAAAGACGGAGGAGGAAGGCTCCTTAGGACTGGGGCTCCCCGAGTGTCTGGGACTCCCTGCAGGCTGCACTCAGAGCCCCAGCGAGGCACTGTTTGAGTCACCATGCTGCTGATGCTGGACTTTTGTGAGGTGCAGCAGCCTTTGCGTCACTCATGCTCCTGAACATGACCTCAGTAAACTCATTGGTTCACCGAGCCTGACTGGAAAGGAGTTGTCTCATTGGTCCTGTCCGTACCCTAGCTGGGATAAACTGACTGTGCTCGTGTCTCCCCAGGAAGGAGTCATAGACCAGGATTACCCTCCCTAACAGTGTTCTTAGTCATGGAAGATAAAGCAGCAGGCAAAGTGTATGCATACACCCTATTAGCCTATTGATTGATTGATTGAATGATTGATTGATTTTTAATGAATATACTTGTGTGTGTGTGGAGAGAGAGACAAAGAGAGACAGAGAGAGAGAGAGAAGGGGTTTGTGGGCGTGTACACACCATGTCGTGAGAGTGGAAATCAGAGGACAACCTTGGGTGTAGGCATTTGCCTCCTACCTTATTTAAGACAGGTTCTCTTGGTTGCTTCTATATATGACAGACTAACTGACCTTCCAGCTTCTGGGGATCCTCCTGTCCCCATCCACCATCTCCTGGTTAGAATGCTAGGATTATAGATGTTCTAGCTACATGCTTACCTTTTATTTTGTTTTGTTTTGTTTGTTTGTTTTTCAAAATAGGGTTTCTTTGTGTATCCTTGGCTGTCCTGGAACTTGCTCTGTAGACTAGGTTGGCCTCGAACTCAGAGATCCGCCTTGCCTCTGCCTTCTGAGTGCTGGGATTAAAGGTGGGATTACCACCACCGCCTGGCATTTGTTGTTGTTGTTATTAAATTTACTTATGTGACTGTTTAAAGCATCTTCAGGAATGTGCTTAAAGGAGGAGAATGTAAACATTGTGTTGTGCTTGGTGGGTCTAGACTATGAGTTCCTTCTTCTGTGGGAGCCTCTGCCGGCCACTTTCGCTGCCTTCACAGCCATGGCCTCTGAGCATTCCCTTTGGCTGTGTCTCCATGATGAACTAGCAGTTCTTCACCTTGGCTTCCTGGGAATTCATGAATGGTGAAAGTCAGCTGGGGTTTCCTCAGTGGTTACAACCAGGAAGTACTTAGGGAAGCCGTTTCTATCATTTTTCTCGTAAAATCCTCGTGAGATCCATCATTATCCCCTCCCCACCCCTTTTAGTCAGTTTCACTGGTTGGTGAGTTAGTGGTTCTCAGCAAACCTGTAGCCAGTCAGACTAACTTCGCTGTGGATCACCAGTAAAGCCTGGCCAAGTTGTGTCTCCTCTGTCTTTTCTTCTTGCTTTTGTCCTGGGATGTTAGAAAGCTACAGCCTTTGAAGTGAAACATTGCCTCCAGCGTGGCGAGGAGGGCTCTGAAGACTGGGGAACCTGCCCTGCAGGCTGCTGCACGCCTTTAGTCTCAGCACTCAGAAGGCAGAGGGAGGAGCATCTCTGTGAGTTCCAGGACAGCCAGGGCTTCAAAGATAAGACCTTGTCCCAAAGCAACAACACCAACAACAAAAGACTCAGGAACCTAGCACCTGGTCCCCCACTCCACCTCATGCTGAATTACACAAAAGTAAATAATCACAGGAGAAAGGAGACTCTTTGGTGGAGCTGCCTACAAGCCCTGTAGAGATAGATATCCAGGGATACAGCTTCATTAGTCATCACCTGTACTGAAATGGGCCTTTTGGTGTTGTAGTTGCCTATGAGTTACCCAAGAGCAGTGGTTCTCAATCTTCCAAACGCTGCCACCCTTTAATACAGTTCCTCATGTTTTGGTGACTCCCAACCGGAAAATTATTTCTTTGCTACTTCATAACTGTAATTTTGCTACTGTTATGAATTGTAAATATCTGTGTTTTCCAATTGTTTTAGGTAACCTCTGCAAAAGGGTTGTTCAGCTCCCTGTAAGGACCTTGAGTCACACTCTGCCCATGTAACTCATGTTCCAGTAAGGAACTCAGGGTAAGTTGGCTGGTTCATCGAGATAGTTTCTGTGCTCTATCGCCCTCTTCTCCTTCATCCTTGCGCCATCTCTCTTCCTCACAGACATACCCTCCCTGTCCTGTGCCAAGGCCCCCCTTTTCCAGCAACCCCTGTAATTCCTGCAGAAATCAATGACTTCGACCAACCCTGTCCTTGCCCCGTCCTTGGCCTGGTCACAAAGGCTCATCCCGTGTATCTTGGAGTAATAAATGCCACTGCAAGCTTGTCAGCACTGCCGGTAATCCAGGTCTAGACCCTTTCCTTGGCCTCCCAGATGTGCGGTGCAGGCTGACTAAGAACTTAACAACACTTCACCCTGCTTGTTAACTTCTTAGGAGATTGTCTCTCACGCTCACATTGCAATCTACCATTGCAACACCCTGAGCCTTGCCCAGAAAAAGAAGAGGAACCTCATGATTGCCTTATCTCAGTTTCGGACCTTCCCTCACCCCACTCCAAGTATTAGGAACCCCCACAGAGACTGCTGACCTAAGCACATTTGGTAAGAATTAGCTCAAAATTGAAGCGGGTGGCCGAAGAAAAGGACTCTGTAGTCTTCATGCAAAGTCTCCTGTAAACCACTGCACTCCCTCGCCCTGTTGATTTATGCTTCTGGGGGTCACACTGCACTAGTAAATCAGAATTGTGACCCCCTCCTGGGCCTATCTGATGGACTTTACCACACTGACTTTTTTTTTTAATCGAAAATCACTTTTATTTAGAAAATCTGTGTTAAGATGTTATTAGCTGCCAGACAGTTGTGTTGCTCCTCTTTAATCCTAGCACTCAGGAGGCAGAGGCTGGCAGATCTTGGTAGGGACCAACCTGGTCTACAGAGTTCCAGAACCCCTGGGGATACACAGCAAAGCCCTGTCTTGAACCCTTCCTCCAAAAGAAAAGTTATTCTTAACTATCTGCTCACAAATATCTTGAAATTCTGCGACAGATCCAGATCGATCCTGGTTTCTCCACCTTGGACAGACTCTTCTTTTCTAAACTTGTCTGCATCATAGTCCTCTGCAGGGCCAGTAGTTCATTCTCCTAGGTTTCCAGGTCTCCTGACAACATTGCATTTCCTGTTAGTAACAACCAGAAAAGGATATTAACATTGAGTCTGTATTCCCGTTCAGTTTAGAATCTGTGCAAATCCCATTTATTTTCTAACCAGTGGAGCTGAGATCAAAGCTGGGTGAGACACCAAGAAGTGGAACTTGTATCAGATTTACTACAGAAATTCTACTATCTTCCAGCTGGCTGCCTCGCTGAGCCTGGCCCGAAAGTTCCAATACACTCCTGGGCCAAGCCTAGAGATAAATTGTCCATTTATAATGTTGCTGATCAAACCCCATCACTGACTCCAGTAACAACACTGCAGCACTTGATATTAATCTGTGTGACTTCCTAGATTATTTGTAGTCTCATAACGCTGCTACTTATGACAAAGGCCATTCAACAGGAAGGTGTCAGTAGTTAATGAATCTTCCAAACTTATCTACTATCCACAGCCATGTAGAATTGTTACACATAGAAACAGCCTCATTCTCCCTTTTTCCTGGATCAGAAACCTCAGTAATAAGTTTGGTCAATAAATGTGGCTCTTCCCATAGCTCTCTCCTCTCGGCCTTCCTTGAATAATTATAATGACTGAAGGGGCAGGGCATTGTGTAGACCTATGAGGAAAACTCAGAGTTCCCTGGTGCACTCCTGGGCAGCATGTCTCTATCTTGTCCTAAATGGGAATCTGTACTGGCTGGTTGTTTACAAACTCTAAAAGGCAGATTAGACTAAAGGAAATCTAGACTACTTACAGTGTGCTTTGGCCACCTGGATTCTCCTGTTGGTTTGCTACATCCCAGAGACCAAGGGCAATGACCCCTACTTTGGATACACTTCTCACATACTCCTATATAAGACACATAGACCCAAATACAGAACATCATTGGTCTCTTTTGTAAAAATAAGTTTGTCTTTATTCTACTTGATCTTCTGGGTGCAGGTAGAAGACAGCTGGAAACAGGTGAATCTGTAACTCCTGGAATGGGGCACGCTAGCTTTCCAGCAGTAGAGTGGTATTCCCCTGTGGAACCACATCCGCACTGAAAGCTTGCTTGGACAACTGCAAGTGCCTTCAATTTGAACACTGAGCCTAACAACCCCCACCAGACATCTCTGCTCATAGTTCACTCACAGCTCCCCCTGGGCCCATCAGAATGCCTTTTGGAACTACCAAGGAATGGTCTCTGTGTCCATAACTCCCAGACAAAATACCTGCTGACACCTCTGGATGCCTTTGCCACTGCTCTGTCTATGGTATCAGTAGAGCAGGGCATGGTGGCACACACTTGAAATCCCAGCAGTCAGGAGGCTGAGGCAGGAGGATCATGAATTTGAGACCAGTCTGTGCTACATAGGGAGATGCTTTGGAGACAAATGAATCCCTGGCTGGTTGGAGGAACAAATAGGACATGTTAGGTCTACTATTTTACACAGTCCCTGGAAAATAAGATCTGGACTTGGTCAAACTGAACTGGGCACCCTAAGGCCCACCAACTAGTTAGGAGATCACACTGGATTTATTGTCAGCCTGTGCTCCTTGGTTGATATTGATTCCAACTGGGGACCTTAAACATTATAAACAACACAATACTTCCCATGTGAGAGTGTCTTACAAGGCTGTAGACATGCCTGCCTATTTCTTCAGAGGCCATTTTGCCACCCAAGAATGCATATAATACAATCATCCTAGAAAAGACGGTCTAGAACAAAGACGGCCGGGGATGACGTTAACTTTCTTCTCTCTCCTAGAGTTTTGGCCACCATAAGAGACCTCCAAGTATTTAAAGCAACACTATGGGGAGTCTTGTAGCCTTCAGCAGTGGCAAACTCTCCCAAGTGAGACTTATATTCTTTAGGAAATTTCCAGAGGATTTACAGACGTGTTATCAAAGTGTACCCTGGAGACGGTTTTCCTTATGATGTAATTAATCTAGTTTAAAAATGTAATTCTGGCCGGGCGGTGGTGGCGCACACCTTTAATCCCAGCACTCGGGAGGCAGAGCCAGGCGGATCTCTGTGAGTTCGAGGCCAGCCTGGTCTCCAAAGTGAGTTCCAGGAAAGGCGCAAAGCTACACAGAGAAACCCTGTCTCGAAAATAAATAAATAAATAAAATAAAAATGTAATTCAGAGGGTTGGGGAGATGGTTCGGCTGTGAAAGTACTTTCCGCACAAGCATGGGGACCTGAGTTTGAATATGCGGCACTCATACAAGAAGCGGGCACAGCAGTATGAAGCTGTAAGTCCAGCACTAGGCAAACAGAAATTGGAGGAGCCCTGGAGTTTGTTGGCTTCTAGCTGACCCGGAAAGCCTTGGGTTCCTTGGGAGAGTCTGTCTCATTTAGAAGGAAGGTGGAGAAAGCTTGAAGACACCTGGCAAGATGGCCCTCTGGCCTTCATATTTGCATCTAAATGCACATGTGCACATCAGAACACATATGTGCACGCACAAAAGGTAATTAAAATTTTCCATTTTAACTGCAATGACTAGTGACGCCACCTTGGCTTTTGGGTACCATTCAGAACACCTCAGCTGACTAGCTGGGGTTGTCACGGGCAACTGAAATGTCCAGAAGTCTTCCTCACAGTCTATGCAATCCTAAATACCTAATCCTATCACACATGGGTTGCTCAGACCAACTGGAAAAGTCAGTAGAGATGCCTTAAATCTGTCTGACACCCTGATAATTTAAGGGATTTGCTCAGTCCAGTGGGTTCAAGATTTCTGGAGACATGGTTGTGCTCAGTACTGCAGGTTAGCCTCGTCGGGCTGCACTTGGCATCCTGGTAATAATATCCTAATTAATCTACGAGAGACAAATGGGTTTCCTCCCAGGAACTGTAGGTCAGGTTAATCAGGGGGACAACAGAGGCTCACACAGGGAATTCTCCTGGGGTCTTGTAACAGGATCTCAGGTTATTCTCTGATCCAGAATATCTCTCCAAGGATGATTGTATGAATACTCTTTGGAAAACAGAGGTAGCATCTTTCTACCAAGAAGAAGACAGTTCTGCTTATAGGCTTTACTAGATAGTGTTTTCTCCCAAGCAAAAGTGAGGCAGATTTACTGCCTGTGATAAAAAGATTGGAGCCCACAGGACATCATGTTTCTTTTCCTGTGATGCCACCCACCAGATATGTGCCCCTGTTTACATCCTTTAATAAGCACTAGGACTCGAGCTACTGTTGGGGGAAAGGGGGCAAAACAAATCCATGCTATGGCTACTCTTTAGCAGGGCTAAATAAAGTCCAGGCTCTCTGATCTAAAAGAGCTGTGACAACAAGCTGTGGACCTGCAGCAAGTCAGTATGTTAGCTTACAAGTAAAATAGAGTCTTGTGGCCTTCATTTAACTTTATTTATCATCATCATCATCACCATCATCACCACCATCATTACCATCACCATCACCATCATCATCACTCTGTGTGTGTGCGAGTGTGTGTGTGTGTGTGTGCGTGTGCGTGTGCGTGTGTGTGTGTGTGTGTGTGTGTGTGTGTGTGTGTGGGAGTGTATAGTGAGTACAGATGCACATGTACCACAGCACACATGCAGATCTGACAGTAACCCACAGGAATCAGTTCTCTCCTTCTACCATGGGTTCCAGAGCTTGAACTCAATTCATCCAGCCTGCATGGCCAGCACTTTTACCTGCTGAGCCATGTTGCTGGCCCATGAGAGCTTTCACAGTTCTTAACCATTATATTATTAAAATCCTACATTTCCTTTCCTTGCACTCAGTAATGGCTGTCAAAGAGAATGCCACGTGCATGTCAAGAGATTCTCTTTTTCATGGAGCTGGAGGACCAAATAGGGCACCCAAGTGGAGATAGGTGCAAACAGAAAGCTACATGTAGCCATGTTTGGCACATGGATAGTATTTAGAAGATGGGACCCAGCCGGGGGATGGTGGCACACACCTTTAATTCCAGCACTTTGGAGGCAGAGAAGGTGAATCTCTGAGTTCAAGGCCAGCCTAGTCTACTGAGTGAGTTCCAGGACAGCTAGGGCTTCACAGAAAAACAACCTTGTCTCAAAAAAACCCCAGAGAGGTGAGTGGGGATGGGACTCAAGTCAGCTTTTCAAGTCATCTTTGTCTGCAGAAGAGCAGTCTGAATAAATATCTTCCTAACTCTATGTCCAGGGAGTTCATGGTGTTGGCGAGAGTATTTGCACCAAGGAAATTAGCAAAGGGTGCGAGTCAAAGCTGTGTCCTGAGAGCTGGATGTTGCCAGCATGCCACAGAGTATGGTGACACTGATAAGCCACAGGGCAAGTCCCTTAAGCTTTTCTGTTCTCTGAAGAACAGTCTTGGCTGGATATTTCTAGAGGATTAGAGGAGAGAATCTTGAAAAGCGTACAACAGTCTTGGTACACATTGTAGCTAATCCGATCTTACTATGCTTCCAAAGTTAAGATACTGCACTGCTCTGCAGTACATTGCCAGGAAGCAAAGAAAACCATTGTCAATTAAAGTGTGCTTTTTAAATCACACTGATTTTATGACACCTCTCAATTTCAAGAAAGATATATGTATATGTATATGTATATGTATATGTGTGTATTATATGTTCCTATATATATATTCCATATATACATATTTCCTGGAACATACAATGCACAGTGTTACACTTGCAACATGCTTCTCTAATAGTATATTATCACAGTTATGTACTCAGATGCATGTATACACTGTGAGGCAGAAGGATCAAGAATTTGTGGCCAGCCTGAGCTACATGAGAGGTTGGAGGCAAAAGAACAAATAAAAAAGCCAAAAATACACAAATTGTTAAAAAACAACAACCCAGATAGTATTACGATTTGGATGTTTTTGTTGTTGTTGTTAGAGTTAGGGTCTTGCTATGAAGCCCATGCTGTCTGTAGCTCCTGGAATCCTCCTTCAAGGCTGCCAGGTGCTGGGATGACGGGCAGGCAGTCACCGAGCCCAGCTAGTTCAGTGTCACATGTCTGTTGAGCGCTTGGTCTCCAGGCTGTGGCACACACTCAGGAAGTGAAGCCTGGTGGGAGGACACTGGAGCATGTCCTTGAATGGGGCCACTGGCATCCATCACTCTTTTCAGCGTTTCTTTGCTGCTGGCCCGCATGCGGTGATTGGCTTTGCTACACTATACATCCTGTCGTGATAGTCTACGTCACAGGGACCCAAACAGCATGACCCACCCCGTAGCCGTGAGCTAAAATAAGTCACATCTCTCCTCCTTTGACTTGCTTGGGTATTTTGTCAGTGACAGAGGCTGAGGCTGACAGAGGTGTATTAATGAACACTCAACATATAAGACAAGACTGGATATGGGGCTGCTTTTTAAAAGTAAAAATGGACACAATAGTTGGGATTTTATATATATATATATATATATATATATAAAAAAAAAAAAATAAAATTTTTTTTTAGAGTCATTTTTTTTCTGTGCAGTTTTGGTGCCTGTCCTGGCTCTCGCTCTGTAGACCAGGCTGGCCTTGAACTCGAAGAGATCTGCCTGGCTCTGCCTCCTGAGTGCTGGGATTAGAGGCGTGCAACACCATGCCTAGCTAGTTGTGTTTTTTTTTTTTAAAAACAAAAGATATAAACATACAAGAAACCTTGTAGGATTATAACAATAACATTTAAGTCATAAACAACTGAATGCATAATTAGGCTTTCTCTAAAATGATCCACATTTTAGAAAAAAATACATTTGAACTTACATAGAAAGTGGGGGAGTACTGGATGTGTTTACCTCACTATTTATCCTCCCTCACAAAGTAATGTGCTTATAATGACAGCTAGGGGACTAGCTACAGTCGAACTACCTTGAAGAATTGGAAGTGAATTTCTATTGTGTAAAGGAGAATTCCTGGAAACATGAGTTCAGGCTCCCAAACTTGGAGAAACCACTGTTTGTATAACAGACCTTCAAAGCACAACAAAAAATAAAACAGAAAAGTGTATCTTAATTGTGTGAAGTTTACAGCTGGCATGGAGAATACACAATGACCTTCAGAAAAACTTAACTCTGAAGTCCTTGAAAACAGCCTCCAAAATAAATAAATGCTTAAAAAAATAAAATAAAAAATAAAAAAAAGGAAAGAAATAAGCCCAAGCCCAAATTCTTTCTATTTATGTAAAAAGATCTGGCTTTTGAAAGGCCTGTTATGCTGATACATACCTGTAATCCTGTACTTGGGAAATTGAGGCAGGAGGATTGCTGTATGAGACCAGCTCACAGGCCTACAATATGAATCCATCTCAAGCACACACACACACACACAGAGCTTTTAACTCAAAATAACTCTAGGGCTCCACACTGTTGCTGGCTTCATTTCCCTAAATGCTCGTGTGCCACCTGGCCGCAGCTGAGACACTCTGCTGGAAAGAGTTCCCAAATCACCCTCCAGGGCGTTAGAGGAAGGACAATCCCAAATACTGTGTAAGAAATTTGCCAGAGGGATAGGAGATGTGTTTCCAGCAGGTCGTTGGGATAGAGCAGTGTGTGAACCTGGGGTTCTAACCAATGGAAGGGAAGAGTGAGACTCACCTTTCAGGTTCATGAACTCCTAAAACTGTAAGTATGTCTTATAAAATAATGAAAAATTATGATGGCGAATTATCAGTCATCATAAGGTATAAGTAAATTATTGCCGACATTACCACCGTTACTGCTTGTATTTGCCCTGGAGCAGGCAAAGTGGGGGTCACCACATCCTTATATGATGAACTTGGGGTAAGATTTTACATTAAATGATTATGAAGATCTATATGTATTTTTTAAAAATGTTTAAATATTTTTTAATATTGCTTCATTTTCTACTGTAAAGTGTAAAGTGATGCTTGGAAAATCACAGGCTTTTAGTTCAGGTGTAGACATTTGAACCAGTGTGACAGTGTCTAGACTATTTAACCTCTAAGTTTGGGGAGCCCCATTGCCGAGGTTTGTTGTAGACATTTTATTATGAAGCGTGCCTAGCCACCCTAGCCTCCTCCCCGTACTCTCAAATACTTTATTTTTTTCCTTACTTTCTTTAGGGTGAGTTGGAAGAGATGAAGTGAGTCATGGCAATGGCTTACGTTGCTCCGCCCCTTACATGCCTATCATCCTCCTTTCCTACTCTTTGAAACTATGAGGCATAACTCAAAGAAGATGGAAACAAAATTGTGTTTTATGTTATGTCACGAAGGACAAAACTCTTTATCAAATGATAATGGCATGTATTCTCCTCTTCTAATCTGTCAGAAGCCACATTATATCAACAAGCTGAGCTGGGTGGTGGTGGCACATGCCCTTAATCCCAGCACTTGGGAGACAGAGGCAGGCAGATCTCTGTGAGTTCCAGGACAGCCAGGGCTGTTACACAGAGAAACCCTGTCTCAAAAAAACGACAATCAACATGCTGTTTTTATTTGATGCTCATAAACAATCCTGTAAGAGGATTAACATGCTTTATGGGTTTCCTATTGCTGCTCTAGCAAGTACACAAGTCAGGGCCTGGAGGTAACACAAATGTAGTCTCTTACAGTTTTGGAGGTCACAGGTCTACAGGCTGTATTCTTTCTAGAGCAGTGGTTCTCAACCTTCCTAATGCTGTGACCCTTTAATACAGTTCATGTTGTGGTGAGCCCTGGATGATAAAATTATTTCATTACTACTTCATAACTGTAATTTTGCTGCCATTATGAAACATAAGGGTAGCTGATGGTCCACCCCTGTGAAAGGGCCGTTCAACCCACAAAGGGGTTGTGAGCCACAGATTGAGAACTGCTGTTCTAGCCACTCTAGGGGAGGAGCATTCATTTCCTTGGCTTTTACATCTTCCGAAGAATGCTGGCCTTCCTGGGCTGCAAGCCCTGTCACACTCCTGCTTCTCCAGTGGCATGGCCCATGTCATGCCTCCCTCCATCCCGCATGAACATGTGTATTATGTTGAACCCACTCAGATGAGGCAGGAAATCTCCCTTCGCCTTCATTCTTAATCATAACCGCTAAGTCCTCGATTCAAACTGTCAAGTATCCTGCCTCGCAAGACTCATCTGCATATGCGTGAGGGCATTGCTTTGGCTTCTCTGTGAATGGTCCCCATGTGGTCACGCTCCTCAGCTGGTGGAGCAATTTTGGGAGGCTATAGAAACTTTAGCTGGTAGAACGTAGCTCATGGAAGTACTAGAAGGCCTTTGAAGATGGCCTACAACAAGACTTTTCCTGGGGGGAATGCAAAACACTTGTGTCCACTCACCCCAGATAGGCAACCCACAACATCTCTCCAGCCCCCTTGGTCATGTTGTTTTATTACAGTAATAGCAACCCAAACTAAGACACTATGACAGTGGGATTTATTGTTCTGTTTCCCACACACTTGCTGGAATTGAAGCATGCACAAGGCACATTAACACCCAAGTCATGGGCTTTGCAGATCAGAACTCAGTGCTGAGTCCTGCTTGGCCCAGGTCAAAGCCTCTGTCTCCTGCTGAGAAGTCCTCTGTGCACTCCTTCTGCAGAAGCAGAGAGCACTGTTTGCACGAGCAGTTGTGTTTCTCTGGGATGTGGTTAGGGCACTGATTATGCTGACAACATTTGATAAATAAGGTTCAGCTACAGATTTAGTTCCTACACTGTCTCAAGCTCCAGTTGCCATATTTATCAGCTATTGTGTAGCTAATCATGTTCGAGAAAAAATTAGTACCTATTTAGCATCCTACCAGTTTACAGAAAAGCAAACAAAGACCCAATTCCTTATCCCCGGGGATTTTCAAGACAAACAATCTAAAAACGTAAGTGCCAGAATGAAGTCCATCGGGATTGCTGTCCAGGCTGGGCGTGACAACTGGCAGAGTGATTGATTCCTTTGGCTGGGACTGTGTGAAGTGGGCTTGATGACTGACCCCCGTAACTACGCTCTGTATTACTTCAGTAACAGTACTGACTGAAGCTTCTTCAAATTGTTCTTACACGTATTAGGTTGTGAGCGGATATTACAAAGGATACGGGTGAAGACATGGCATGTAGGTCCCACACATTACTCACAGAAGCAGCACCTCCTTTCAACATGTGTTCAGGTCCCTGGGACTTTTTTTCTTTCTTTGTTTTTCCTCCCCTTTTATTGAAAATAGACTCTTTTCTCATACAATATGATTGAAAGTTTACTCTTAATGTGCAAAGTTTGGAATTTAAACTCACAGAAACTCAAGCAATGATGGGTCGTGTGTATGAGTCCTGTTCACACAAACAAGTCCAATTTTTCCTCAGGAGAAGCTGATGAAATCATGGAGAAACACACAAATCAAGGCCACAGTGGTGAGCTGGCTGACCCTCCATCCATCAGCTCCCTTCGCAGTCAGCTCTCTTCCTGGCTAAATGTGCTAGTTACATCGAGGGAGGGGCGGGCTCAGGGGGAACGAAAGAACACGGGGTATGGGAATTTGATATATAGCAACCGTGAGGCCACCGGAAAAGAAATGGAGAAGGGAAGGGGAAGGAGAGGGAAGAGACAGACAACGTGGCT
>CABHPP010105795.1:0-10775 GCA_902168425.1 Peromyscus attwateri | reverse complement strand
CATCATGTATTTCAATCCCATTCATCTCCCCATACTGTCGTATCCTCCCTCTGCCGTTGCAACATGTCCCATAAAATAAAATTTGAGAAAAAAGTAAGAAAAATCTTGTTGTGAAAGCTGCAGTGTGACATAGTGAGTCACACGGTAAATACCCTTTAGTTCATATATCTTTACATGCAAGTGTTCATTGCAAAGAGTCATGGGTCTGGTTAGAGGCCTCTGGTTTCTGCTACACTATTGATAGTGGGCCCTCACTGGGACTCCTCTGGAATATCTTGTCTTTGCCCTATGTCCTGGAGATTCTGCAGGTTTAGATTTGCAGGGCCAACCCCTTTATGTGCTCCTATAGATTACAGATGGGGTGGATGTTGGGGTGGGCCAACTCATAGCCCTTGTTCTAGGCATGTGTTGTTGCAGGGTTGCTCAGCCTACCAGCTCTCCTCCATCCTCACTACCAGAGTGAGCTCTTCAGCATTGCCCTGGCCAGTTCACACTTTGCAGCAAGGAGCAAGGGGTGGGGCTGGTTCTCCTGCTTTCAAGCCCTCAGGGACAGCTCACCCACACCTATACCATCAGGGCCAGCTCTCCTGTGTTGCCCAGGCAAGGTTCAGGGGACACTCTCCTGAGTGCTACAGCTGGTGAGGGGCAGGGACAGCTCTCCCACTCTAGTGAATTCAGGGCCAGCTCTCCCTCCTGCCTCAGTCTCTTGAATGCTGAAATTATAGACATGTAACATCATGCCTGGCTTATCAGTGATTTAAATTCACTTATATCAGATATGTTTTTGTTTATTTGTTTGTTTATGTTTAACCTGCACTCACTTTAGATGTAGAAAATGGTAGATCATTCCACACCATGGAATTGTTTTAAAGTAATATAGTATTAATCTCTCATATATGTGTGTATGTATATATATATATATATATTCAGTTTTTTGACAATACAGGCATCTCTATAAATATTCTTAAATGTAGATCATATCAGCATCACCATTCTTTTTAAATATGTTTTCAAATCAACCAAAATTCCGTAAGTAGTTCATTTTCATTGACTCTCTCAGTAGAAATGTCATTATTCTTCATTTCCTGACTATCTCCATTTTTACTTCATATTTTCTAATTGCTAAACCATGCAGGTTATTTGATATTTAATAAATACTCTCTAGGATGTAGTAAATTTCCTAATTCTACTGAATTCAGTTAATGTTGTACTAATATTTGTGAACTGTAACTTTAAGTCAACTCTCAACTCTTTTAAGTTTAGTCGTTTCATTTGTAGGCTTAGCAGTTATGGATGGAAACCCTTTGGCAATGGCAATTCAAATAGCAGCATTTAGACGTTTTTGGTTTAATTTTGGTTCCAGAAAAAAAGGAAGGTATAATCTACTAAAAGCAGAAATTTTGTTGGTAAACTATCCCTGTTTCTTTCTTAGTTTAAAACTAAATGTACACTATAATGATAGGTACATTTTGAATATCAAGTGGTGAAGCAACCATTTCCTAACTACATTAGACCCCAACCAACCATGCTAGGGCATTTTCATGAAGGTATTTCATGTGTTTGGGATATGCTCTTGTCCTGATTGTTAGATGTTGTTCTGAAAACGTCACTTCTCAGCATTTGAAGGATTTTAATTGCATAACAGTTACTAATGTTAGTGTTACTAATTAAGACATTTTAGACAGTAAAGTCATTATACAATCTTTCTTTTAACTATTGGCTGGTCACATCATATCTGCTTAATTTTTTTTACGTGTTAATAAATTAAGGGAAAGATTGAGATCATTAGATATCCATGTGTAATTTAGCACTGTGGAGATTAAGGAGAGGGGGATTATGATCATTAGAAGTAAAATGGATTTATTTATGGACTGAGAGCAATGAGGCCCATCAATAAACTTCTTTCTGCCACTAATGATCCTACTTTTCACTAATTGTGTGCAGATGTGACAACAAACTAGTTCATTCATTCATTCTGGCAAGAAAGAATGTTGAAAGAAATATAGCTTGCATATGTATTAATTTACTTATTTGAATTGTGGTATATGTTCATGAATGAAATAAATTTTTTCCTAAGAAAGCTGATGTCTTTTAAAGAAAATACTTTGTGTTCCTTTCCAGATTATCAACATATCATTTAGAAAGAAAGGGTCTTTTAGTGTTAGATTTACGCGAATATCAGTGTCATCTTAATCCTTAAATTAGTTTTAGAAAGGTAGCTGTCTCATAAATCCCTTACTCACAGTGTCTAACTGAGTCTACCAAGAATTGAAAATGATACTTTAGTAAAGGCTTCATGAAGGTTATAGCACTTGCCGTTCTCCGCTTTATAATACAAATGTTCCTATCCCACTTCCTTGTAATGAGTATTTTTACTGAACTGAAGGTGTTGACTGAGACCCAGGACACCATGGTTTTGTGCAACCACTGAACTGTCCTGGAGAACACTCTGTTTTTTCTGAGGTCATCATTTGTGATCTCGGTTTACCATAACTCACCTGTACTTATTCTCCAGAAATTCTGCATTTGCAATTTCTTTTCAATAGTAAAATTATTTACTTCAGTTCAATATTATGTGAATCAAGAAATCATACATAAAAAAAGGATGTGCTATTTTTAAACAATTGTGTGAATTGCTTGGAAAATCATTGATCAGGTCATTTTAAAACTGCTTTATATCAAGTGTAAGGTATTAAACTTAAAACTTGGACTGCAGTTTGAAAAGCCTTTTATCACTGGATTCTTTCAGAACTTTGAATTTCTTGATACTTGAATACAGAAAGAAGTCTGGAAACTGGTTTAGAAGATATATTTTGTGTATATATACAGGTTATGTGTAAGTGAAGTTCTGCAGACAACCAAAAATCCTAACATAAAGAAATTGTTAACATTTCATCCAAAAGATTGGCATTGAGATACTATTTATAGTTTGTCTGTTTAAATATTTAACAAGTGTATCTTGTTTTATGAACACCTACTGTAACTGACCTCTGTGATTGAGCTTGCTTGATTTTCTAATTAGCTTTTCAATTCAAATCTAAGACATAAAAAAATTGACTGATGTTCACTCACATTCACCAAAACTGTTAATGGATCTCAGCTGAACTGCTGCTAAAAGCTAAAAGCTTAAAAAGGCTCTAGTTCCTGGTCCTCATGCCTTATATACCTTTCTGATTCCTGCCATCACTTCCTGGTATTAAAGACATGTATCACCATGCCTGGCTGTTTCCAGTGTGGCTTTGAACTCTAAGAGTTCCAAATGTATCTCTGCCTCCTGAATGCTAGGATTAAAGGCGTGTGCTATCACAGCCTCAACCTATGTTTAATATAGTGGCTGTTCTGTTCTCTGACCTCCAGATAAGTTTATTGGGGTACACAATATATCTACCACAGGCTATTTGTCATTTTACCCAGTTATGTTTTTTAATTGTGATAGAGATGGCTTCCATTGGGACCTAATTATACTAGGCTCTATGAGGAAAATATGGTTTAATTACTCCAAGGAACTGTACATTCTTATAGATGGGATAATATTTATAGATTTTCAAATGACAAACATTTAGAGAATAATAGAAGAATCAAATGTTTATTGGGCAGGGTAGATACAAATTTTCTCAGGAGGCAGAGGCAGGCAATTCTCTGAGTTCAAAGGCAGACTGGTCTACAGAGAGAAAAGGAGAGAGTGTATATGAGAGAGAGGGAAAAGGGGCAGGAGGAGGGAGGGAGAGAATGAAAGAGAATAAATGAATGAATGAATGAATGAATGAATGAATGAAATACCTTTACAGTACTGAACTCCAAATGTCTGAATGAACATAGGAATGGCATAGGAAGATTTTAAAATTGGTAAGAATTATTACTGGAATGCCCTTTATATTGTAAATATAAGAGTTGCTAATGATATATAAGACTATTAGGGTCCTCTTTACTAGGTAGCTGACCTACTCTGGTGATCGGATGGCCGAACACCCTAACTGTCATGATAGAACTCTCATCCAGTGACTGATGGAAGCAGATACAGAGATTCACGGCCAAGCCCCAGGTAGAGCTCCCGGAGTCCAATTGGCTAGAGAGAGGAGGGATTATATGAGCAAGAAATATTGAGACCATGATTGGAAAAGGCACAGGGACAAATAGCCAAACTAGTGGAAACACGTGAACTATGAACCAATAGCTAAGGAGCCCCCAACTGGACCAGGCCCTCTGGATAAGTGAGACAGTGATTAGTTTGAACTGTTCGGGAGGCCCCCAGGCAGTGGGACCGGGACCTCTCCTTAGTGCAAGAGCTGGCTTTTTGGAACCTAGGGCCTATGCTGGGACACTTTGCTCAGCCTTGGTGTAGGGAGGAGGGGACTGGACCTGCCTCAACTGAATCTACCTGACTGAGCTGAATCCCCAGGGCAGACCTTGCCTTGGAGGAGGTGGGAATTGGGCGGGGAATACTGGGGGGTGGGAAGAGGGAGGATGGGGGAATCTGTGGCTGATATGTAAAATTAAATTAATTATAAAATAAAAAAGAAATGACTATTAAGGAGGAATTGTGTTCTGTGATTAATAACATGTCTGGGCTCGTTTGGGAACAGGGAAAAATTAGCACATACTTGAGAACATGTTATATTAAAACACCAGCAGTGATGAAGTAAAAGGAATTCTGCTTTGGTAGACTAGAGTCAGAATGTGTTCCTTCTTCACTAAGTTGTCACAGTTTTACTAACCTTTGTAAGTCTCACAGTCATATAATCACCTAAAGGACATGAATAACTAGAAATGTGTGTGTATGTACATATGTATGTATTATATATTAACATATATGTGTTTTTCTAATAATTTGCATCATATTGATATAGAAAACATGCTAATATTACAAGGTCAGTCATGAGATATAATTAGCCTTAATAGAATACCTGAGTATTCTCAGTTTGCTAGAAGGCTGACAAAGCCATTATAGCATTATGAATCAACATGATATGTGAATTTGTAAGGATTTTTCTATGTATCCATTTATTATTCAAGATACCTCATACTTTATTCTGAAATAATTAGAAATCACTAAATAGTAGCACATTTGTTCAATACATTCAATAGTACCATAGTCTATGTACAGTGCACTATTGTATGCCTATTGAAAAGTGTAAAAAATACTCTTATCCTTAAGCAGGAAACAGGAATGTGATTTTATTATTAAAAATTATTGTAAAAGAATTTATCAGGTTGACTCGACCAAAAGAAAGACATTAAATAATTGTCTCAAATATAGGTTTTAGTTTACTAGAGATCAATGGCAGTGAGGCCTCGCCTGCATGAGGCTGTTGGTTAGAGCCTTACCACTGCAAACAAACAAACAAACAAACAAACAAAAAAGGTGAAGCTAAATATTAAAGAAAAACTAAGTTCTATTAGCTCATATGAGAAGAGGCAATAATCAGGCTGGAAAGATAGCTCAGTGATAACGAGTACTTACTGCATTTGTAGAGGACACAGGTTCAATTCCTAACACCCACGTGGGGGGCTCATAACATCTGTCACTCCGGTCCCAGGGGATCTGTTACCCTCTTCTGACTTCCATGGGTTCCTGTATGCATGTAGTGCACATACATACACTCAGGAATACATACACACACACACACACACACACACACACACACACACACACACTCACACTAGGGCATACACTCATGGATGGATGGATAGATAGATGGATAGATAGATAATAAAGAAGAGGTAGTAATCAGAAAATAGACTGATATGTTACATGATATGTTATGATATAAGATGTTCAGTTTTGAAATGACTTATGCAAAAGTTTAGATCCTTAAACTACTTGTTGCTGCACACTGAGCACAAATTTATGTTAGAAAATGCAATTGGAACATTAATCTTCGAAGGAAATGGCTAAATTTTAAACTTTAACTACAAGTAATATGAGCTCTTGAGTCTCAAAATGATTGAGGTCATGCACTAGATTCCATGTGTACAGTAGAAAACTTGAAAATATTTTTATGAGGAGAGAATTCATGTGGAAAATGAAATCTGTTGATGTATGATAAAAAAGACAATGAGCAAAACAACACAACGTTGCTTGTTGTTCTGGTGCTACTCATTAGTGTCTGCTCACTTTTTCTTCCTAAAATCGTAACCTTTGTTAAGCAGCAATATTCTGCTAATGGAAAAAAGAAAATGAGCAGTTTACAATTATGTAAATAAGACATAGTTTTGCTATTTCTGAAAAGTAATAGAGAGAACTCTTCCCCCTAAATGAATAAAATCTCAAATAAAATTAGAATCCCTGTACCTCTCTGCTCATTAAAGAGTGACATTACCAAAAATTCGCAGAGAAGAAACTGTCGAAATGTAATAAAATGAGATTATCTTGGCAAAGTTGAGATTTCTCCTTCTATGTCATGCTAAAATTGTAGCTGAGAACTGGCCTTTACAAGATCAATGAGGAATCTCTGTAAGAACCATGATTTGCATGTTTAAGGAATTGATTTAAATTGTAGTTTATAATCCACACCACAGAGAGAATCTTGGTCCATCTATGAATTAAAAGAGCAGAGCTGAACACTTCATTCCCCAGAGACAGTAAGGCTGTTATATAGTGTTGATTAAAACTATTTTCATTTTGTGTTCACCATGGAGATTATGACCGATTTTTATATTTAGGCAACACATAGATTTATGTAACATAGCAGTTCCCCACTAATCTGTAGTACTTACATGGCTTCTATCTTAAAAACCTCTTCATTTGTGTTCAGGTTATTAATCATATTCATTAGTTTCTAATTACAGTCAGTAACCTATGGTAGCTTTGGGGACTTCAAATGTAATTGAAGGTTTTAATTTTAAATCATCAAATCGGGAGTGATATGGTGACATCACTGTTCTAAGAGTTATTTTTTTTCCCTCAAGGTATTATGTGGATGTATTGAAAGTATGAAAACCAGTTTCAGGAATATAACATTTAGATGATTGTAAGCTTCAGAAAAGTGTTGCTCCCAATAAAATGACAAAGATGGATGCCAATTAAACTATCACAATGGAACACATTGAATATATGATTAGCACACACAAATAAAAACATGATTTTTCATGATTTCTTACAAGATGGAAACCAAAAAGTGTTTTGAGAAATAATGAGGTGTGCATCTTGGTAACTTGTTGGGACTATTAAAAAATATATTTTAAAAATATGTAAATAGCAAAACCTCACTGTTTGGCTTTAAGTAGTAATAGCTAGGAGGATGGTAGAGTGGTCTGTAGTTGGACATGAAAATGGAAGGTTTCCTTAAATAAGAGCTTGTTGCTTAGATATAGGAATGTTCAGCTTGTATATTATATGAAAACAAAATCCTTTATCAAAAAGAAATGCATTAAGGAAAAAAAAAGCTTTTAGAAAAAAAGAGCAAAGGGTTCTGAGGAATGCTTCCATCTAAATGGCAAGAGGCAACATGAAAGGCATCAATGAAAGAGTGAAAAACCCCGACTACTATTTAGAATGAAAGAAATCTGCATTTAGATTTATACTGAGCTGAAATAAGTATTCCATAAGTAAAGTAGTTATTTTGTTTATGTAAAAGGAATAAAATCACAAATATTAAAATAAAGGTGCCCAGATCACTTTATGTTATATAATATGGTCTAAAATCAACCATAATCATTTTTTCTAGGTTAATGATATTAAAATAAACATGGCTATTCTTTGCTCTAGAATACAGAGATTCCTGTGAGGTTTGCTGTGAAAATTATTTCATATATTTTTATTAAATATTAATATTAAAATATAATTATATCACTTTCTCCTTCACTTCAGCACCTTGTAAGTTCCTTCCCTACCCCACTCAAATTGGTAGCCTCTTCCTGATTTACTACTGTTACATATATAAATGTACATACAACCTGATGAATCCATTTTTGTTGTTCATGTGTATGGTTTCAGGACTGACCATGTTGTATTGTACAACCAATTAGCGGACCTATTCCTAGGAACAGCAAAATCTCCAACTCGCAGCAATCATCAGCTGTCTGTAGTTTCTTAGCCAGGGATGTGACCCCATAAGATTTTTCCCCTTCCACATTAGCATATCTGTTGATAATTGCCATTATTTCTGTCTTGTTTATGCAGCCATTTCTAAGAGAGACTGATTCATAGCAGAATTCCTTATTCTGGCTCTTACAATCTTCTCAGTTCCTGTTCCTTGTTGTTCTTGAGCTTTAGATAGAAGAGCTGAAATGTAGATTTATCCATTGGGGTTGGGCTCCTCATGATCCATTTAATCTCTGTATTGTGTCTAGTTGTAGTTTTCTGTTTTTCATTCGCTGGAAAGAGAAGATTCTTTGAATGCCTACACTTAGCTGTGTGCATAAGGATAAGATTTAGAACATAGTTATGAATTGTGCTGGTGTAACAAAGTGGCAGTAGTAGATTCTCTTCTAAGATCCATAACTTTACTAGGCACAAGCAGTTGGGTGGGTGTCTAGTACCAGGCATTATTTCCCTCCTGTTGAGTAGGACTTAACTCCAATTAGACAGCCATTGGTTGCTACTGACATGCAAATGCCACTTAGTCCACCTTAATGGGTGTCTTGCCATGTGATCATTGTAGTTCATAGGTGTCACAGCTGGGTAGGAGCATTAAGTGCTTTCTCTCTGTTGGCAGCTTGCTTAGTATTCAATGTGAAAAAGACATTTATATACTGTATCTTATTTTCTAAATATTACCTCTTTCCATAGCAACTTAAGGAGCAGCCCAAGTTAGTTGTCAGGTAGGTTTCTTAGGGCAACATTAATAGTGCTATAAACTAAAGATTTTTATTTTATACCACACTGTTCATAAAGAGTCTCAGATCATTTTTAGATTTACACCCCCATACACACACACACACACACATACACACGGTCAGAAAGGCAGGCAAGATTAGTTCTGTTTTGCAAATGAAAATATATAGAAGGACAGATGATTCTGAATCTTTCCCACAATCATATGAAAAATAAGTGGGACTTTGGCCTTCTGAGTCCTAGACCAGCCAGGATTACATACATTAGGTCATGAGTCTAATGTGACAATTGGCCATTTTGGATTCATTTTGAGGCCTATTAATTCTTTCTAGCTTTTCTTGAATGAATTATCTTTGAAAGGGTCCTTGCTGGTACCCTCCTGAGGCTTAAAAGAATTAATTGGCTTACAAAACATGTTCAGATTGCACCCAGGGAATGGTTCACTCATCTCTTAACATCTGTATTACTGGGGTTTTTGTATCATTATGAATTCATTCCTATATACTGTGTCCATTTAAAACTAAAGATGGCAAGTAAACTGTATGTCTAGGAATAATTTAATGTAGTTGTATAACACTATACAGTTTTTAGGAAAGAAAACTCTTGAAGTTACAGTCCCATGTTAAAAATATCCAAGTATGTCTGTGTGACTTGTATATTTAATGTAATTTGAGTAAGTAAAAACCACTTTTACAATAACTTGGCATTATGATTTTCAAAGTATTCCCAATTACTTCTTTATTATCTACTTTTAAAATATGGAAAATGAGATTATTGAAAAGGTTTGAGTGCATGTCATCGGAAAACCAAAACACACGTTTTGATCGACCTGCATCTCCACAGAAAGATAATATCACTATTAAAATCTGATTGACACCTTATGCTAATCATAGCCCTTCGACAGACTTCTTTTTTTAATTCCTTTATGCAAACAAGATATGATACCAAACCATCCACAAGGAAAAAAATTATCAAACCAGAAGCATTATGGAAAATAATAATGTTTCCTTTTAATGATTACTAGTAAGCAAATGTTGTTGCCATCAAAACATATAAAACTACCATTTCCCACAGTGTGACCTCAGGTCTGTGTTCCCTTCTAGTTACACTTGGCACATGACATACACATTTCAATCACAGTATCCAGCATTAGCCCCACAATTTACCTTACTCTGCCTTACTTTTTCATCTTTCTTTCCTATTGCTCTCTTCAAATCCCAACTTCCATACATGAAACAAAGGTCACACTGTCAACCCAATGCAATCAGGTTTTTAACCTTAGGTTGCTATGAAGTCAGACTAGCTTATTACCCTTTTTCCCCTCAAAACAGCAATCCCCTTTGGAATCTGTGTACCTCAAAGACAGGAGTCCATTTTCAATATTCACAGATAAGAATAGTTTTCTTATTTTTCACTGTAAACAGGTGACTATCTCTTTTATTTACTGTCCTATATATCAAAGAATATATTATTCCTCCCCTTTAAAAATTATTTTCTTACTCACTATTTAGTAGCACTGGAATCTGACATTTTCTGTAATTTGTTTCAACCTGCTTACAACATCGCAAGCCTCATGAACTCAGAACTGGTAGTGTGTTTCCCCCTCACTTGTTTGTCCTAGTTATTTCATAGGGATACTACTCTGCCATTATTAGTCTCAAAATTGCTTGGTGTTAAATGTGAGCATTAAAAGAATGTCAGATACCTGGGTCAGCTATGCTTCCCATGTTTAGAAATACTATTTACATGAAACCTCTTGTACCTAAGAGAGAGTGGAGCAAATTGTTTAAAAACATAGGTATTGGTTCTGCCATTTATGGGTTATATGGCCTTGAGGACATTTTTAATATCACTTTGTCTAGATTTCTCATATGGAAAATTAAGTTAATAACAAGATATTTTGTATAGGGCCCCTTTGAGAATAAAATGTATATAGGAGACATAATACTAAGACTGATACCTATAGCTTTGTGATTTCTTAAAATGTATTGGGTTCCTT